>JACEIK010003549.1:16418-27170 GCA_018107945.1 Datura stramonium | reverse complement strand
GAAGGTACAATCATCACAATCTATTTACCCCTACCCAGGTCATACCACATCACCTAGTAACTATAAGCAACCTACCGATCCCCTGGGTATGCAACTTGGGCCCGCTGGGCCCCTGACTATAGTTGTACCTGAGTCTGGAGGACTCCTGAAATCAACACCCCAGGCGCAAGTGCTGGACGGGGGTGTATAAAAGCCGACCAAGGCAAAATATGGGGAAACTGGAATCCCATCTTCGTCCCTAGAGGATGGCATGCAACTCCGTAGAGCGACGTATCCTCGCCCTCTGGAAGACGAGTCGATATAGCTATTAACCCTGGGGCGGTCACGGAAGCTAGGTAATCCAGCCCAAAATAATACAATCAAGTCTCAACTGATAGCAATGACTGCATCTAATACATACTGAATCTGATATTAATAATATAATCTCTAACATGTTGTACTGAATCTCATACTAAAGCATGATATAACATTTCTGAAATAATCTGTTGGGACTTATGCTGTTTTACTAAGTTTCATGCGGAAAACGATATAATATTTCAAAAATGCTTACTAAATTTCATACTGAGATGCTATACTATTTCTGAAATACGCTACTGGAATTTATACTGTTTTACTATACTGGGACAACTAACTTTCCGAAAGCAACTGGCTTTACATACCTCGACTGCCGTCTTTCTGATTAACTGGCGTAGCTCTGCTAATATTCAGCTATTCTCCCCAACTGTAATCATATTCACGAAGGAATAGAATTAACTTCATTATTATACTGCAGAAAAACAATACTATATATATAACTTACTGACTATTCTTCGACTTATCGAAGAACGGTCGAAAACTCGTAATTTCTCGGGAGTCTAGAAGGGAGAAGTACTTATTTTAAGCCTGGGAGTGTATTAACACTAGTTTGGATCAATACGAATCACTTTGGCTTGGGGGGACGACGATTCGCCGGGCGAATTTCACGAAACTAACTCCGTAGAAATGCTCCCTAGAGCCTTATACTTCGATACCCGAAGTTAATTTGAATTTGGACGGTGTTTGGAAGTGTAATCGGAAGAAAATTATATATTATGTTCATCCCTATCTCTACTGATCGCGTGGTATATATGGAGAATGATAATAATCTAAGGGTGAGGGCTATATATACTTGCAGCAAAATACATGGCAACGTGTCGTTTTGGCTCCGTGCCACATTGGCTAACACGGAGATCCCAGCTCCGTGCCACTTTGCCCCTTTGGGCAGCGCAGTTTGGCCTCCTCTTGCGAAATTTCAACTTGGCACTCGTTCGTCCTTTCCCCGGGCCCTTTTCTCGCACTTATGGCATTCTAAAACTCTCAACCAACATGTCGACTAAATGCTAGAAACTTACGGGTTGTAACAAAAAGAGTTGGGAAATATTGATTCGCCCACTGTGGGGTTAGCGTGGGTGTCAATCATGGTTATTTGAGTCATGACTGATGGTAAATGACAACTCAAATGAAAACGTGACCAAGAAAGTGGTTGAGATACCCAACTCTTTTCCATCAATCCAAAGACCCACTTCACTATTTCTGGAATGGTCGATGAAGAAGACCGATGATGAAAGGTTTGAGAAGTACCTAGAACTGCTGAAGCAAGTGTCATTGAGCATATCATTTGTTGAAGCTTTTCAAGAAATGCCCAGCTTTGCTAAGTATCTCAAGGAACTGCTAACCAAGAAGAAGAGCTCTAATAATAACAAAGTGGTTCCTATCACACATCGAGTTCGCCATCATCACAGGTGGTAATGTTGAAAAGAAGGGTGACCCCGGTGCATTGATAATAGCACGTACAATTGGGCTTCAAAACTTTTCTACTGCTTTATGTGATAATGGTGCAAGCATCAACCTCATACCACTTGTTGTCTTCAAAAGGATAGGACTTGGCATTCCACGACTTACTAGCATGAGATTGTAAATGGCATATAGCTCAATAAAAAGGTTGGTGGGGATTATTGATGATGTGTTAGTACAAGTAAGGAAGTTTACACTTCCAGCCAACTTTGTCATTCTAGATTGCGTTGTTGATATCAAGATCCCTGTTATTCTAGGGTCCATTTTTTGCTAGCTTTAGGGCTATTCTGGACTTGAAAAGAAATAAAATTACATTTCAAGTCAATGATGAAGAAGTAGTTTTTGCAACTGGCAAAGGGATGAAGTTTCCCAAAGAATATGCATGCATTTTAGTGATTTTTAAGACTTTATTTCATGGATAATGCACAAGAAATAAAAATGGAGGATGGTGATTGGGAAGAAATTTTAGTAGCTATCTTAGTGAACTATGATGCTGCCAATGACATGGAAGGTTATGCGAAAGCAGTGCATTCTCTTGAGGGACATAGGTATTATCCTTATAAGCCACGGAAGCTCTTATTTGATCTTAAGAGCCAAACAACTCCTCCTACCAAACCATCTATTGAAGAGCTACAAAAGCTCGAACTTAAGCCATCACTATCTCATCTCTGTTATAACTTTTTGGGGGTCGATGACACCTTGCCAATTATTGCATCCTATTTTGTCACTGATTAACACGTTCAAAAAGTGCTCACAAAGCTGAATCAATACAGAAGAGCCATTAGGTGGACAATTACTGATATTAGAGTCATCCTTTAGGCATTTGTGAACACAATATCTTACACGAAGAGGTAGTTCCTCTAGCATAGATCACTAGAGGCGGATAAATCCAGATATCCAATTGGTATTGAAGAAAGAGATCATCAAATGACTAGATGTGGAAGTGGTCTGTCCCATATCTGACAGAAAATGGGTTAGTCCAGTCCAATGTGTACCTAAGAAGGGAGGCATGACAATGGTGAAGACTGAGATAAATGAATTTGTACCCTCCAAAACTGTCATAGGTTGAAGAATATGTATGGATTACCGCAAATTGACTGCAGCCACTTATAAATATCATTTTTCCTATGAAATTTATTGATCAGATGTTTCAAATCTTAGCATGGAAAGCATACTAATATTTTCTTGATGGTTATTCCGGATATAATTAGATAAATATTGATTAGAAGACCAAGACACTTTCCCTTATGGAACTTTTGCTTTCAGCAGGATGCCATTTTGATTATGCAATTCTCCGACCACTGTTCAGCGGTGTATGCTTGCTATATTTTTGGAGATGGTGGAAGACTTTCTAGAGGTATTCATGAATGACTTCTCAGTTGTTGGTGACACTTTTGACCAATGTCTTGACCATCTTGACCAAGTGTTAAAAATATGTGAAGAAACCAACTTGGTATTCAATTGGAAAAAATGTCACTTCATGGTTAAATAAAGCATTGTACATGGTCACAATATCTTTGAAAAGGGGATTGAGGTGGATTAGGACACGGTGGAGATCATTGCTAAACTTCCTCCTCCTATCTTCGTGAAAGGTGTTCATAGTTTCTTGGGTCATATAGGCATTTATAGAAGATTCATCAAGGACTACTTAAAGATTGCTCAACCCATGTGCAAGCTTCTTGAAAAAGAAGTTAAATTTGTGTTTGATGAGAAGTGTCGCAAAGCATTTGAGGAGTTGAAGAGGCACATAAGTTCCACTCCTATTGTTACCACTCTAGATTAGTCCCTTCTATTTGAGTTGATGTGTGATGCTAGTGGAGTAGCAAGTAGGGCCGTGTTGGAGAAAAGGCACAACAAGATCATGCATCCAATTTACTATGCCAGAAAAACTTTGAATGTAGCACAAATGAACTACACAATCATAGAGCAGGAGTTGCTAGCTATTGTCTATGCTTTTGAGAAATTTAGAGCATATTTGTTGGTGTCTAAAGCTACTGTTTACATAGACCATGCAATCCTGAGGTATCTAACAGTAAGAAGGAAGCCAAGTTGCATCTTATCAGATGGGTGTTGTTATTGCAAGAGTTTGACTTTAAAGTAAAAGATAGGAAGGGTGCTGAAAGTTAAATGGCTGATCATTTATCCTACCTTGAAGATGTAGGAAGGCCCATTGAAGAGCTAGAGATTGAAAATGCTTTTTTTGGATGAAAGGATATTGTCCATCACTAGTTCACCAGCACCATGGTATGTAGATTTTGCCAATTACTTGGTGTTTGGTGAGTTACTCTAGGGACTCAAATCGTATCAAAAGAAAAAGTTCCTCAATGATGAGAGACAATTTTTGGGAGAAGCCATACTTGTTTTGCATGTGTGCGGACAACATCATTAGGATATGAGTAAATAAAGATGAGATGATGCCTATTTTGAAGGCATATCATGACTCTCCCGTTGGGGGCCATCAAGAGGGAAATCGCACAATAGCCAAAATCTTATAGTGTGGATATTATTGTCCTTTGATCTATCATGATGCTAATATGTTGGCCAAGTCTTGTGACCAATGCCAACAACTGGGGTCCATATTTAGGAGGCATCAGATGCCTTTACACTTTCTGCTTGAGATCCAGCTTTTTGATTTTTGGGGTATAGATTTCATGGTGCCATTTGTGAGCTCCTATGAAATGACTTACATCTTAGTTGCAGTAGACTATGTGTTCAAGTGGGTTGACGTTGTAGCACTACCGAACATGTAACACCTCGTACTATTATACTAAGATTTGAAGCATTCTATGTATGTGGGTGAAATCGACTCAAAAGAATTGATGAATCTTAAGTGATTGGAAAAGTAAAAATCAAGAGTTATAATGTGTTAAGGAAGTTTGGAGTTGGTCAGGAATTGAAAATATTGATTTTTGTGACTTTCATCATGAATGGGTAAAAGTATGGACCATATAATGGAAGTTCCAACCTTAGTCCAACACCATCAAGTGTTTAGGACGGTGAAGTTTAGAGAAACTAAGTGTTAAGATTGATTCTTAAGTGTGGGAAGTGCATTGGACGCGATTCAAGGTCATAAGGAACCTCTATCATAAAGTTGAGTTAAGAGTCTTCCTGCCGATTGAGTTTTCATGTAAGTTCTTATAAGGGTCAACTTTAAATAATCATAATCTATAATTTACAAAGTTCTTCGGGATGATTCAATGCATCAAATTGTATCCCTTTGAGTCTTCTTTCCAACATATCCGACCTTGCATCAATCAGAGTTTGGAGTAAAAGTTATGAGCAGTTTAGTGGAGCACTGTCAGGTGTGACGGCCAGAGTGACAGCCCGTCAGCCACTTAATGGCCTGTCAAGTTTGGTCCATCAACCTTAACTAGAATCAGCAAATTTCCACCCAATGTGACGGGCAAGTTGACGGTCCATTGGGGGACTGATGGCTCGTCACCTAGGGCATCACACGAGGGTTTCAGAGCTTTTAAATGTCGCCTTAAACGAATTTTTTTTTGTATTTTTCCGCCTCCAAATCAACCCTATCAGTTCCAAGAGCTCTCTTCAACTCTCTAAGGCTAGGTAAGCATTCTCCAACCTATTGCAACATAAATCCATGAATTTCTTCATGATTCTAACATCAAAATCATCTTCCTATCTCAAACAAGATCAAGAATAATCTTTGAGTTCCAAGACTTGAAATCTTGAGCATTCCTCCTTTCTCCAAGGTAAGTAACTCTCTAGAAACCTTACATGACTATTTCTTTCTTGTCACAATCCGAGAGTACACCCGGATCATAGACACGGGACAAGGAGCCTTGAAGAATCCAAGTCAGCCCATGGCGTGAGCGTATATATAATTCATTCACATAAGGCAGAAAGCTTAACTTAATAGTTGTGAACTAACTGAAAATCATAACATGAGATATAAGAAACAACAATTCAAGATCCAAACATAAACGACTGAATACTACATATAGGACTGAAAGCCTCTAATCATAATAGACGGGTTGAAGGGACAAGACCCCAACTAACCCCAACATTCTAAAAACAAAAGATGAACATGGTCCGAACATGAAGCCCTCGAATCATGAGGACTCACCACTGAAGCTGAGAGAAGAACTGTGAGCAAGCTAGGGATGATGTTGAACCTGCGAACCGGATCCTGAAAATAGTGGGTCAGTACTTGGAAGGTACTGAGTATGTAAGGTAAGCAAAACAATGATTAAAAACATAAAAGTTATATGAGTGGGGACATCATGATCATAAGACTGGAGTCATAAGTATATTGTAAGGCTCAATACTTCCAAATTATTCATAAACCTGTCATAGTCATAACATGTGAGGAAAACATTTCATAAAACATAACTTGAGCCAAAAGAACATAATCATGCATACATTAAAACCATGAGGAACAATGGGAGATTTATATAACCGACATACCCCATGTGAGCACGCATGGAGCCCGACCTGTAAAACTAGTGGGGAGGTCTTCCATACCTTGTCAAGGGTAAGAACCATGAAAGGCGTGATATCACTCGTGAAGGCCCCATAGGGCATAGGGGATAGTCACTGAGGAGGTCCCAGCATAACCTACGGTGGCACATAGTTCTGAGATTCAGGGCGTAACCTAGGCCCCCAACCTACTCCATGATAAGTACTACTCCCAAAACATTCAACGTGCTCACAAAAATTCATACATGACATGCATGGCTAGTTAAATCGTGAGAATCATATCATGCTTGAGAATTTGTAATACTAGACATGAAATTGGGCCCGTGAATTGGCTAAAAATTATAGTTCATAAATCACAAGCGACATGTGGGCATTGACCATAATTTCAATCATACTTGAAATGCTTAAATTTATAGGAAACATGGTCATAATAACATGAGTAATTGAAAACATTCTTAAATTCAAGAGTTCATATCATGCTTGAGAAATCACCATAACCATGAATTTCACTAAAAATCCCATGATTTGGGCACATGTGCTTTTAGGGATTAAATCATCAACTAATAAATACATTAAGTGAAAACAACCCAATAATTCAAACCCATGATTTTAGACATACTACAACATGCTCATATTGATTTTTGAGGAAACATGCATCTGGGTTATGACTCAAGTTGGTAACTTAATCGAATTAGGGAGAAATTGGGAATGGGTAGGGACATTACCCATTCAAAACCCCACATACCTGGAATTACTTGATTCTTAACTCCCTTGAAAAAACCCTAGGTGAAAAATTGAAGAACTGAAGAAGGACATTTGAATCTCCTCCTACTCCCTTCTCTAGTTCTTGCAAATGCCAAATGAGACTTAGTATGAGTTTTCCTCCCTAAAAAACCCTGTCCCGACCTCAAAATGACGTGGTTTAGGGTCCAAAAGCGTAAAAAAGTCGAAACTTCCCTTAATGAAATTTTCCTAAAAAAAAGCCTGGCCCCGACCACGACTCGTACCACGAAATCACGACTCGTGGTTACCTCTCGTGGTCACCTCACCACTTTTCAATCTTTTGAATCTTGCCACAATTTTTAGTACCATCCTACGGATCGTACTATCAGTTGTGGTACCATCCACCCATACCAAATATGACTAAACCAAAACTCCTCATCACGACTCGTTGCTACCTCCTACGAGTCGTACCATCACCTGTGACAACTCCCTCTGGCACCACTGAGAAATTCACCACGACTCCTAACCACGAGTCGTACCCACACGCCATGACTTATAGGACTACTCGTGGTATGACCTCAGTCTCCCGAACTCATCACGACTCGAGTCACGAGTCGTAGGTCCTCACACAATTCGTACCTCGAGTCGTATTGGTGCAAAATTCCAGGTTTTCTGCAGTTTCCAATTTCAACTCCCAGGTCTACTCTTAGGCCCTTCTGGGGTATTACAATATCTACTCCTTGGAAGCATTTGTCCTCGAATGTAGGAAACAAGCAGCAAACAGAAACATACAATTACCATATGCAAATTCTAATCATTTAAGCCAAAAACTAACAGAATGACTACCCCCGAAAAGAACTACATAGATGGACTGAATTAAGAAATCACATACATATATCATATCATAAAACAAACTTGCATGCATGAATGGAACATGAAAAACTGATTAGAGGTTTAGAGCAAAAACTGATACCTCAAATTGAAACTAGGCCGGTAGGGAACAAGTGGGGTTATTTGGCCATCATATCCGTTTTAGCTTCCCACGTAGCTCCCTCAACATGTTGATTTCTCCATAACACCTTTACTGAAGCTACTTCCTTGTTCCTCAGCCTTCGAACCTGATGATCCAAGATTGCAACAGGAATTTCTTCGTAACTGAGGCTATCGTTCACGCCAACACCTTCCACCAGAACCACCAAGGTTGGATCTCCCATGCACTTTTTCAAGAGCGATAAGTGAAATACAGGATGAACTGAAGCCAACTCTGAAGGTAACTCTAACTCATAAGCTACCTTACACACTCGTCTCACAATCCGGTAGGGGCCAATATAGCAGGGGCATAGTTTCCTTTTCTTTCCAAATCTCGTCACTCCCTTCATGGTAGATACCTTCAGAAACACCAAATCATCGATCTCGAACTCAAGCTCCCTTCTCCTCACATTTGCATAAGACTTTTGGCGACTTTGAGTCATTTTCAGCCTTCCTCTTGTTAACTAAACTTTCTCCATAACCTCATGGACTGAATCTGGACCCACTAATGAAGCCTCACCGACTTCAAACCACCCAATGGGCGATCTACACCTTCATCTGTAAAGAGCCTTGAATGGTTCCATTTGAATGCTGGAGTGATAGTTGTTGTTGTAGGAAAACTCAATAAGAGGAAAATGCTCATCCCAACTACCCTTGAAGTCAATAACACAAGCTCTCAACATGTCTTCAAGAGTCTAGATAGTCCGCTCCGCCTGATCATCTGTTTGTGGATGAAATGTCGTGCTAAGCTTGACCTGGGTGCCAAGTCCCTTTTGAAAAGATCTCCAGAACTAAGAGGTGAACTGAGTGCCTCTATCTGATACAAAGGACAAGGGAACTCCATTCAATCTCACCAACTCTTAGATGTATAACATAGAATAATCTTCTGCTGAATCGGTGGTTCTGATCGGTAAGAAATGAGTAGCCTTGGTCAACCTGTCAACCATAACCCAAATGGAGTCATACTGTCTACGAGTGCGGGGTAAACCTGTTACAAAGTCCATATTGATGTCTTCCCACTTCCAAGTAGGAATGTTGATACCTTGGAGTGCACCCCCCGGTCTCTGATGCTCGACTTTCACTTGCTGGCAATTCGGCACTTGGCTATGAATTCTGCAAAATCGCTTTTCATGCCATTCCACTAGTAGATTTCCCGCAAGGCATGACAAATTTTGGTGGCACCTGGATGGATAGAATATTTGGTTATGTGAGCCTCATGCAACATCTGACTCCTCAGATCCCCCACGTTCGTAACACATAAGCGACCCTGGTACCGAAGCACACCATCTCCCCCTTTGGAGAAGATTTCTACCTTCTCACTTTGAACAGCTTCTTTCAACTTTACCAATATTGTATCTTCATCTTGTTTAGCCTTCACCTCCATTACCAAGGATGACTCTGACCCGTTCTGGACTACTACCCCACCTTCGGTAGAACCAACTAATCTAACTCCCAACCGTACAAGTCGATGTACCTTATTTACCAGCTCTTTCTTGTCTTCACTCACATGTGACACACTTTCCATAAAAAGTCTACTAAGGTAATCTTGCTACCACGTTGGCCCTACCTAGGTGGTAAAGGACACTTATGTCATAGTCCTTAAGTAGCTCCAACCACCTTCATTGCCGAAGATTCAGTTCCTTCTGTGTGAACACATATTGTAAGCTCTTGTGGTCCATGAATACATCTACATGAACCCCATACAAGTACTGTCGCCATATCTTCAAAGAAAATACCACCGTGGCCAACTCAAGATCATGGGTTGGGTAATTTTTCTCATGGATCTTTAGCTATCTGGAAGAATATGCTATGACTTTCCCATGCTACATTAATACACATCCCAGTCCAACTCTTGAAGCATCACAATACACCACAAAGCCATCGGTACCTTCAGGTATAGTCAACACCGTTGCTGAAGTGAGTCTAGCCTTCAATTCCTGGAAGCTCTTCTCACAAGCCTCCGACTATTGGAACTTCACCTTTTCCTGAGTCAATCTAGTCAAGGGGGCTGCAATGGATGAGAAACCTTCTACGAACCTCTGATAGTTACCCGCTAATCCCAAAAAGCTCCTGATCTCCGAAGGGTTTACCGGTCTGGGCCAGTTCTTTACCGCCTCTATTTTCTGGGAGTCCACCCTTATACCTTCGCTTGACACTACATATCCCAAGAATGCAACTAATTTCAGCCAAAACTCACATTTGCTAAACTTGGCATATAACTGGTTATCCCTGAGGGTCTGAAGTGCTACCCTCAGGTGTACGGCATGCTCCTCCTTGCTCCTGGAGTATATTAATATGTCGTCAATGAACACGATCACGAACATGTCTAGATATGCCTCGACTACCCTGTTCATTAGATCCATAAAAGTTGCAGGAGAATTGGTTATTCCAAAAGACATAACAATGAATTCATAATGGCCATACCGGATTTTGAAAGCAGACTTTGGGATATCGCTCTCCCGAACCCTGAGCTGGTGATACCTAGACCTGAGATCTATCTTGGAGAAATATTTGGAACCCTGAAGCTGATCAAATAGGTCATTAATCCTGGGTAAAGGGTATCTATTCTTGATGGTGACCTTTTTCAACTGCCTATAGTCAATACACATCCGAAGAGAACCGTCTTTCTTCTGGACGAACAACACCAAGGCACCCCATGGGGACTTACTCGGTCTAATGAAACCCTTATCCAGCAAATCCTTCAACTGCTCCTTTAACTCTTTTAGCTCGGCTGGGGCCATTCGGTAG
>JACEIK010003548.1:9762-117193 GCA_018107945.1 Datura stramonium | reverse complement strand
GTCCAGTCCCTGTGGGATCGATACTTGGCTTACTTGAGCCACTTACTACTTGTTCGACCACGTGCACTTGCGTGTAGTCATCCAGACAGCCGAACACTTGGGTTGTGGGAAAAATGATGGATTAACGAGTTAGGGATAAGAAAAAGTGATTCAAAATCAATGCAAAACACTTGTACTGTAATCTTTTCATGCTTAAACATTTCTTAACAGTGTACAACGTTAGGACTTGCCCGAATTCTTTAGTTACTTGAGCCTCTAGAGGTAGAGATTAGGAAAAGAGAACTACAACAAAGCCTTGATCTTGATGATCATTGTATTAACTTGAGCTGTGGTCGCAAGATAGTTAAATTTGAAACATATTGACAACAGATAGTTTGAAACCGCTAATGAGACCTGACCCAGTGATTGAGTATCGTCATCCAATAGGGACGAAACAGTCGTTTGGATGAACCCTGGTTATTAGTTCTACAAGTAAGCATTGGTATTGATCATGTGTGTATACCCGAAGCAGTTATTGAACCCATGGGGAACACAAACACTAGTTATTCTTTAATCTTGATTTACATCATAAATTTAATTGTTGTTTTAATTATTATTTTCTTAAACCCCCCAAATTGGAGTAACTAGCAACAAGTTCACTTACCAGCATTAGTCTAGATCTTCCATATTCTCTGTTGGTTCAACCCCAACCTCATAGTTGGGTTCTTTATTGACAACGTCCACTTCATACTTCAGCAGGAGGTGTGAGTTTGAGCGTTATTAAAAAATGGCACTGTTGCTGGGGAATACGGATAACACTAGATTAATTGCTTGTATTTGACTTTTAGTAGTTATTTCTTGAATTACATTTTATTTTTATTTGTGATACCCATAGTTTGTTACTCGGTGAATGCCAAGCACTCGGAGTAGTGGAAATCCCCTGATTATGTTAACCCTGAAATTGAACGAACACTGCACAGAATTGAAAACCAGGAACAGAGAGATACCCTTATAGATGAAGAACCTAGGAAAGCCGAGCTAGCTCGGCAAGCTGCACTTCAGGATACGGAGAATACCAAAGACGAGGTTGTTGACACTGGTCAACATGGGCGGGGCAACAGAGGTCATAGATTTTTCCCTCAGTTCCTTGATGATGAGAACCCATACTTTGATGAAGTTGGGTCGAGTGGAGCAGTTGTACCCCCACCACTACCCGTTGGGGCCAAATTTGACATCACGAGCACCATTATTCAACTTTTAAACATGAAAGGGGTGTTCAGCGGTCACGCAGCGGATGACGCCAACCTGCACCTAATGAACGTTTTTGGAATATGCAAGGCGTACAAGTTGCCTGGAGTTAGCTAGGATGCTATCAGACTCAGACTTTCCCCTTTTCTCTGTCAGGGGAAGCCACTTTATGGTTATCAGAGTTGCCCAATGACTCCATAACTTACTTTAGGGAACTCAAGCAAGCCTTCTTGGAGAGATTCTTTCTCCCCTCAAGAATGTTGCAGCTCAGGAATGAGATTTACAATTTCTCACAACTTAAAATCGAGGCACTTCATGAAACCTGGTTGAGGTTCAAGAAGAAGTTGACAAAGTGCCTAAACCATAAAATTCCAGATGATCGTTTGTTGGAAATTTTCTATAGGTCTTTAAATAATAGCACAAAAGTTGTAGCAGACACAATGGCAGGAGGAGCATTGATGAGTCATACCTAGGAGCAAGGTACAACCAATAGTGGAAAAGTTGGGATGCCTCTGTGCTAAGGTNTGTAGCAGACACAATGGCAGGAGGAGCATTGATGAGTCATACCTAGGAGCAAGTGGCCACTATTCTTGACAGGGTGACAAAAAAAATAGGGCATGGCATACCCGGGAGGTAGATGTAGCGGCCGGTACATATGTTTTTTGTTTGACATTAGACCAACATAGGAAGGAAGAAGAACGCCACCAGGAATTGGCTCATATGCGCACATCGTTAGATTTTCTTACAAAGCACATTATGGGAGCTCAAGCCAAAAAGGTAAATGTAGTGGGGACACAAGGATTGGGGTCGAGAGCAGACCAATCTGATTCTGAGGAGGAGGTAAATTTCTTGGACAGCCAGATGGCGGGTTTTCGAGCCAACGCCTAAGAGTCTGGACAAGACAATTGGCGCCAAGGTTTTGGAAACCAAGGTCGGAATCAATACAGATATAACTATAACCAGAATGGGTACAGAGATAGAAGCCCATGTCATGAGCGCGAAGAGATTGGAGAAGGAATGACGACTACCGCAACGATTGAGCTGGAGTATATGTGCCCCCAAATGCCCGAGAGGGGGAGGCTGGACAGTCAAAGCTAGAGAGCATGATGGCTGAGATGCTGAAAAAGGTGAGTTCCACTGATGATCAGTTAAAGGAAATTCGGGGTGATATATCAAGCATGGGTTAGAGAGTGGAGTCCTATGCAGCAGCTATCAAGAAAATCGAATAGCAGGTGGGGCAACAGTCAACATCACATAACCCTAGATAGAAGGGTACACTACCTAGCAACATAGTTTAGAACCCAAAGAATGATGGCCACTGCATGGCTGTGATGACTAGGAGTGGTAAGACCACAGTTGACCCCCCTCTACCAGTTGTATTTGAATGGAAGAAATAGAGTGTAGTTGAAGATGATGACAATGATGCTGAGATGGAATGTGCTGAGAATGTTGAGTTTCTTGAGGCCCCAACTGGTGAAAAAGGGTCTGAAGATGAACAAGGTGCAACACAAATTTATAAGGCTATCCCAAGACCACCGCTACCGTTCCCCCAAAGAATGAAGAAGAAGGTGGAGAATGGTCAGTTTCAGAAATTCCTGTCAATGCTCAAACAATTATCTATGAACATATCATTGGTTGAGGTTTTGGAACAAATGTCGAGATATGCTAAGTTCATGAAGGACCTGGTTACAAAGAAGAGGTCTATGAGTTATGAGCCTATAGATAATGTACACCACTGTAGTTCCATAACTACAAGAGTCCTGGCCCAGAAGAGAGAAGATCCGGGTGCTTTCACTATACCTTGTACAATTAGCAATGTCGAGTTCGCAAGGGTATTTTGTGATCTAGGAGCAAGAATCAACCTGATGCCATTGGCTGTATTCAAGCAACTGGGCTTAGAAGCCCCCACACCAACTACCACGCGACTATTGATGGCCAACAGAACTATGAAGAAGCCAGTGGGGATCCTGTTTGATGTGTTTGTAAAAGTTGACAGATTCATATTCCCAGCAGACTTCGTGATCCTAGATTGCGAGGTCAATTATGAGGTCCCTATCATTTTTGGGTGACCATTCCCTGCTACTAGGAGGGCTTTAGTGCCGAATATCTCGTGGCACCACATCTTTAGACAAAGGGAAGTTTTAGCTATAGCCCAGTCAACTGTTGGAGGCATGGCAAACTGAAGTTCAGACTAAATAAAGAAGAGGTCACTTTCAACATATGCCGGTCAATAAAGCAACCGAAGGAGTACAGTGTAGTCTCATCAATAGATCATGAATCTGAGTTCCTTGACGAAGTCTGATTAGTCAAGAGACTTGCGTCGCTCCGCGACGTTAAATTAGGCGCTTCTTGGGAGGCAACCCAAGTGGTGGCTTGGTGAATTCTGAGTAACCAGGCCACCTGGCATCGTGTCGCGATATTAAATCAAGCGCTTTTTGGGAGGCAATCCAAGTGATTTAACTAATGTGTGTTTAGTGTGCGGGGAAAAACAAAAATAGGTGGCAGCAGACTGCTGAAAAGCAGGTTCTATGACTCTCAGTACGACTAAACAACAAATTTAAGGATGCTTCCAGAAACCGTCTAGGTTCTTCCTAGGAAGATTCCTTCTTTATTTTCTGTCCTATTGAGAGGATGATCCCTGGACATCGCCTGTGGTGTTAGATTAGAAAGGTGACCACATCTAGTTCCGAGGTTGGCCTAACCTAACTTGATTACACACTTATAGAGTTTTTCGACCTGAAATGCTGCGTAAAGTGTCTTTCTTGCTCGGTGATTAGTCAATGAAGTCATTCTGGATCCCTGACTCGTCTCATTCTGAGCCTTTGTCTAGTTTTACATTGGGTCATGAGAGGGTAGTACGAGTCGTAGCATGAGTTGTGGTGAGGATCATAGAGGTGTTTCAGTGAAGGAGTTCAGGGTACAGTTGGTCCTATGACTCGTAACTCAAATGTACGGGTCGTAGTACTTACTGTGCCTGTGAACCATGCAAGCTATGCAAGGCAAAGACCTATAAGTCATCGTAGCGATTGTACCCACATGGTACGATTCGTAACATGAACTTGTAGGTCCCCAAGTAAGTTTTCAACTCTCTGAACTACGGGTCCAAGGGACGAGTCGTGGGGCCTTCCTACGACTCGTGGTACAAGTCGTGATGGGTCAAAATCCTTGAAATAACCCAGCTCGGCCCATATTTTTAAAATCTACCCCATCACTTATTTAAACTTCAAACCTAAGCAGACCCTTCTCCCATGCAATCAAAACCGAAAGCACGAACCACACTCATGACTCCCTCACACCCGTAACTTAAAACCAAAGAACAATCGAGAAATTTCTTGCTCAATCAAGCTCCTCTCAACCTTAAATTCGAACTACCAGTCGAAGTAAGCAGTTCTACAAGTAAGCATTAGTATTGATCATGTGTGTATATTCAAAGCAGTTATGAACCCATGGGGAGCACAAACCCTAGTTATTCTTCAATCTTGATTTACATCATAATTTCAATCGTTGTTTTAATTGTTATTTTCTTGAACCCCCAAGTTGGAGTAACTAACCAAAAAGTTCATTTACCGGCATTAGTCTAGATCTTCTATATTCCCTGTGGGTTCGACCCCAACCTCTTTGTTGGGTTCTTCATTGAAAATGTTTGCTTCATACTTCAGCAGGAGGTATGAGTTTGAGTGTCATCAGACTCCCAAGAAACAGATTTAAGCTATGTTTTGAGAATATGATTATGAGAAATATGCATGTTTTGGAAGTATTGTCTAGCACCGAGTAAGCCATTGATTCTGAGGACCTAGGTCTCATAACTACGCAATACTGTAGGTATATATTCATATTTGGAACCTCTCAAGAGAGTGTTTCACCTGCCCTAGGGCACACCAGTGATATCACACCTTCATCGTTCTTTCCCTTGAAAGGCTTAGGACGCCTCTTCCTACTTGATCGAGATAGTTGGGGTATCACATAAGCTCTATCATGATGGTGTTGGTTATGATGAAGCCTCCCATTATTCCTCATGTTTAAGTTACTCATGTTCATTTCTTATGATATTATGTTTTATCGCATAATTCACCCATTGATCAGTCTATCAATTTTTACTATGATTTCAAGTATGGTACACTATATGATTTCTATTTCTAAACCTTGGGTCATTATGTTCAATTTATAATGAATAGTTCATGCTATGTTTACTTCAGGAATATGGCTTTTAGCATGTTGTCCTTACTCTCATATTCTATATTTTTTTACTAGAATGTTTTACTTTCTCTACATACTCAGTACATTTAAAGTACTGACCGCATAAGCTATGCTATATCATCTCATGATATAGGTTCAGGTGACTAGTCTTAGTCCCGATGCAAGCTCCCTCTCGCTTCAGTCCAGTTCAGCTCCCGTTTGAGTGATGAGGACATTTAGCAGTTATTTATGTTATTTTCCTATTTTAGTTTTGACGTAGCGAGTTAGATGGGAGTGTTGTCCCATCAGCTCATCTTATGGTTAGAGGCTTTATGACAGTTATGTAGTAGATGATCAACATTGTTGACTTTTGTTCTAACTCATGTTTTTATGTTATATAGCACAGACTTCCATTTTTGTTATCCTCATGTCTTACTTTCAGCTTTAGATATGCTCTTATTCATGCTTTGCATATGTCATGTGTTATCTTTGAATTATTCGTGGCTCTAGGTCCCTTGTCCTGATCCAGGGTCCACGCTCGGGTCGTGACACTATCTGAATGGCTCATCTCACCCTTAACATGTCATCCCCATACTTTTGTCGGGGAAGAAAGAGTCTGACTGGTGGAGTCCTCATTTGTGGAATCTCGAGATGATATCTTAGTGTGGCCCCCATTAAATTGGGCCTGGTCATGCTCTTCATCGTACTGGGATGTAGATCCTAGAGTCAGTGACTCTATAAATGTCACCCAAACTAATGAAGTATGTGGCACCTTTGATGCGGGAGTTGTGGTCCTTATAGTGCCTGGAGGCAACTACTCATCGTCATCCTCATCCCTTAGTTGGGACTTTTTTGGTGTGTTGTCCTTGCCTCCTCTGGGTATAGCTCTTTTGGTTGCCATTTACTAGTGATTATGCAATAATTTTTCAGTACATAGACGTAGGGTAACATGAAATTGGATAAATAAAAGCAAGGGATGAAGGAAGGGACGATCTGCACTCTGAAGAGATGGACTATACCTTTTTCCATCTATTGAATCAAGAAATGCAGTTTCTCTTACTCAAAAGAGGTTTAGGGTGTTGACCTTCTTTTGAAAATTTGGTTTGTTCCCTGACTCATCCCTTTACTCAATGAATCTAAACATTTGACTTTGACAAACGGAGGGAAGGACGGTCCGTCTCTTTCTCCCCTTTTTTGGGGAGTTCACAAAATCAACTTTTTAGTCAATTTCTTCCTGCACAATGATCAAACATGGGATGGGAATTTACCAATTTTATGACCTTTTATCAGATATCAACAACCTCATGTTATCAATTTAAACCCTATCTAATTTTTAAAAAATTAAACCCAAATTCTCCCTCCAAATCAATACCCTAACATAGGCTCAATATTTCCCCCAAGTCAAAGCATAATATAAACATTGTAGGCATTCTTATCTGATGTTAAGCATTAAAATAAGTACCTAGATTAAGTCAAACTGCTTGTGTGCTTGATAGGTAGGAGACATGAACTTCAAGGCCAAAAAATCCTAACTTGCGTGCATCGGTGCTTGATATGTGTGTGAGTGATGAGATGCAACTGGTGTGATCAATGAAGTGCACAACAATGGAGACCTTTGCAAGTAGGAGGGAAAGATAGGAGATAGGGCAATGGGAGAGACAGAGAGAAGAGAATTGGGTCAAGGGTTGCCTGATAAACCCCTTTAATTTCAAAAACAAAATGAGACTGGGTCGGGTCGATTTAGCCCACGAGTGGTTTTTTAATGACCAATCTAGCCCACTAACCAAAGGTCCGACCCTAGTTCATCTCAAAAAGGACCCACTTACCCGAATTTTAAAAATAAAAAAGGTCCAATAGACAGAGTACAGTGCATACATTGGACCATCTGTTGTCTTGGCTTACTAGAACCTTCTTTCAGTAGACAGTAGGGAAGACGGTCCGCCCTTTAAAAAGGCTGTCTGTTTTCTTCTGTCTCTTGAATGATAAATTTTCCCTTTTCTATTTTGAATCAATTTCCTCCATCCTTTTAAGTGTACCTACACGCATCAATACCCATTAGCCCAAAAATACTTGGATTGCCTCCCAAGAAGTGTTTGATTTAACATCACGGTACGACGTAGATACTACACATAGTGTAGCATCCCTTGGGTTGCCTCTCAAGAAGCACCTGATTTAACGTTGTGGCATGACACAAGATATCTAAATCAAGCACATAGTAAATTGTCCTTGGGATGGGACTTTCTCACCCACTTTCTACCTTTTGACCCATAGAGGTACTACTTCACCCATTTGGATTTGGCCATTTTTTTTCTTGAGTGATGCTTCAAATGTATGCTCATCTCCTTCATCTTCATTCCTCACAACACACAAGTATCCCCAAATCCTATGGAAAATAAGTGGCCCCTCTGGGCTTTGAAGGTTATACTTTCATTCTTGATCTGGAACATAATCTCATGCTTTTTCGAGTCCATAAATGCCCTCCCGGTCGCCAGAAAAGGTCTTCAAGAATGATGGGATGTCTCGATCTACATCACAATATAGTACCACAAAGTTAGCCATAAGTACAAATTTTCCAACATGCACCAACACATCTTCCACCACTCCCGTCGGCGTCTTGATAGACTTGTCGGACATTTGGAGCTGGATAGTGGTGGATTTAAGCATCGACAATCCAAATTTCTTGTATATGGCTAGAGGAATCAAATATATACTAGACACATTATCACATAAGGCATGCAAGTAATCATATCTTTCGATTATACAAGGAATGGTACATCTTCCTGTATCTCCCTTCTTTCAAAATAAGTGTCGGCAATAATTGCACTCATATGGTGCGTCATTGGAATCAACTCTTCTTCATCACAAGGCAGCTTCCTTTTCAACAACATCTTTAGGTACTTAGCAAAACCTGGCATCTCTTTGATAGAATCAATAAATGGAACCCGAGGTGTAGCTTTTATTAGTCGCTCAATGTTCTGTGCAACCTTTTCATCAAGAACCTGTTGGGCTATTCTTTATGGAAAAGTGGGAACATGCAAACGAAAGTATATAGCAATGTCATCTAGTCCTCCCTTAGCCTTTTCCTTATTTTTTGAAGTAAATAAATCATCTTTAGCAATCTTCTCTACCGGTGGCTTCTTGTCTCCCTCGTCAACACTCTCATCAACAGTTGGCTTTATTAGCCCTTCATCTTATTCAACACTAGAATGCACAATTTCAGCCTTTTTATCAGCCACACCATCCATAGATTCACCACCCACAGGTTACATAATTTTGTCACTCCTCGTGATAATGGTCATACATTGAGCATTAGAAGGACCCACATGTCCCTTCAGATTACCACTATGTCACTGGAAAGGTGGCTCTTTTGCTTGGGATTTTGGTCAGTGAAAGATCCCGTACTTGCTGTTCTAACTTCTGAATGGAAATGATATGAGAACCCACAATCTTCGTAAGGTTCTTTAAGCATGCATCCGACCTTTTTAACATTTCATCAAGCTTTGAGCCTCCTTGTTCTTGAGAAGGACCCTCCCTCCAATTTTGAGAACTAGAGGAGGAACCCCTCGGTGAAATATAAGAATTTGAGCTTTAGTATCAATAGTTACCCCTATTGTTCCAACCCTGATTGGGCCACCATAATCATTCCTTGGGTGTTATTGACCTTGACCTTGGGATTAAGGTTGCCATTGTCCTTGATATGAGGAAGTAGGAAGGTCTTGCTGTTGTTGTGGGTAATATGGTCTATATCCTCCGGATGTGTTACCGACATAGTTGGCGCCTTCCATTTGCATATGAGGCTCCGATATAGTTGACAATAATATGGTAGAGTGGGGCATCCATGACCATATTGAGCACCACTCGAGGCTTCTTCAATAGTATTCACCATTTTAACCTCAGCCTCGGTCAACTTTTTGGTAAGTAGCGTTATATTAGTGACCATGGCTGCCATCATTTGATCATGATCCTGGTCCTCATTTGTTAAGTAAGATAATAAAGAAGTACCCACATATAGCCCTATAGTTTGATATCATCCATGCCATGCATGTTGTTCTTTGCGATTTGATTCAAAATAATAACAATCCGATTGAAGGTCTTGTCCATGAAGCATCCTTCATCAGCATTTTTTTCAACAAACTGCGTCAACGTGTCTAAACTTGTATAGAACTTCTCAAGCAAAATATACTCGAGAAACCCGTGGTTGGTCCTGATCGTGGGAAAAATAGCATGTCCAAGTGATACTTTATAACTTAGTTTTACCTTGTTTATCTAATTAATTATATATATTTTCATGTAATTTTATATAAATGTTATTTTTACAATTTTATATAAATGTAAATATAGGTGCTAACTAACATGATTAGTCCTTGCCTTTGTAGGTTTCAATGATTTTGAGGAATAATTTATAAGTTGGTGAAGTAGAGGAATGGAGTTGGGAGAAATGGAGAAAAGTCGGCAAGTAGCATGCCATGGCAAGGCGGTCACGCTGTGCAAATGCGGCCACGCCGTGCGTGTGCCGTGCCTGGCCGTGCCACGCTCCCTGCACGAGAAGAGGTGCTCCAGCAGCACCTACAACGTGCTACGCCGGGGCAGCTGCAAGGACAGAGGAAGGCCAACGCGCGCATGTGCGCGTGTCACGCCACACAAGGACACTCGGCGCGGGGCCATATCTGTGAGGAAATTTCCAGAGAGCTCTCCGTGTTTGGGCCTTGTCGGAGGTAGTGCTGTACGATGCACTCCGTGACACGTTGCTTGTTATTCCGGGAAAAATTTCCACTAGTATAAATAGCACATTTAGGTTCATTTTTATAGATTCTACTTGGTGGAGCAAGAACGTGTTACAGGCGCTGAGGGATGAAAATCTTAGGTTTTTCTCATCTCTTTCTCGTTCTTTCAGTTGTTTGTATGATTTACACTCATTTGATGATGTTTAATCCACAAATGAGTGGCTAATTTCACTTCTTGCTAAGGTTATGAACAATTGTAGTGAAATGTGATTGTTGATCATTTGGTTTTTCAGCTTTTCTTCCATGGTTGTTCTATTAATTTTGCTTTACCGTGATTAATGTTTGGCCAATGTTAATGCATATCTAAAAGTCCGGTTTCACTCGAGAGAGTACGAAATTGGAAAGTTGTGACTAATAGGATATGATCTTCTTAGTTTGGGAAAATTGAGAATTGATTTACCTTCGTGATAGAAATATACCAAAGTCGTATTAGTCAATTACTTAATCGGTTTTGAATGCATAGAACATGAATTTCTTTTTATCACAGAAATGTAGGTGGAAGGATCATGATTCTTAAGTTGGGTTAAATACGAGAGTTTTGATCCATAGGCATACCTACAGCAACCTGAGAAAAGATAGATCAAATTGTATCGATAATTTATTTCACATGTTCGTTGCAAAATTTCGCACGCGCTCACATTCATAGTTCATGATCAATTTGTATATTCATTTTAGACTTAGTATAAAATTAAAACTAACATAAAATCTCTTTCAAATCGTTGTCCGCATTTTTAGAGTTACAGCTTTATTGACACTTCGAGTAGATTTGCTACCGTAGTCCACTCCCTGTGGGATCGAGCATTTGCTTACTTGAGCCATTTTACTAGCTCGTCTGACCACGTGCACTTGCATGTAGTCTCCAGACTGCCGAACAAGTTTTTGGCGCCGCGTGTGAATCGGCAATTGGTAAAATTTTTCTTAAGTGTTAGTTTACTATTTCTATATAAGTGTTGACAACGTGGTTTTGATTTTTCTTTTGTAAATCTTTGATTTTTCTGATACCCTTCTTGACATGACATCGTGGAATATAAATGGTTTAAATCGTGGATACTCATATTTTGGTGAATCTTGTCTCGATTCTCGGAAGACACCACTTGTGGAAACACTGTAACACGTGCAACATATGTGGTGGCCAAGATGGCCATTGGGATGGCTGTCCGAAGGCATACTCCTCCCCGAACCCCTACTATGATCCTTCTATTGTTTTTGATGAATATAGGCATGCTGAAAATGAGGACTTGGGACGCCAAGCCTGAATAGAAGACATACAAAACAACTTGAGCAATCGTGGCTAATGAAGGAGGCAATGGCAACATTGAAAGTTCAGAAGAGGAGAATGCAGAGGCTCTGGGATGAGCGTAAATTCACTTGAGTTATTGCCGAGGGTCAAGCTTGTATAAAATTGTAGGTAACAGTTGTAGGCGATATTAAAGAGGAACTACAAGAGGAAGAAAGGGTGAATTCCCGTATGAAGCCCGAATTTAGAACCTCTCGAGTGTCCCCGTGATGAGCTCATACTTATAGAAAATCTGCCTAAGGGAGAAGAGATAGAGTATACCCCATTTGGATACCAATGGAGAGACAGATAAGTTGTTGCGGAGAAGGTGTATACAAGTAAGGAGGTCAATCACAATGTAGTTTTAGAGTTGACGTGGATGGGACCCCACCAAGCATTTTTCTACCTTTGAGCTAGGACGACATAGAAATAGAGTCTTCCAAGCCAATAGAGAAATGTCTAGGAGGGAGGACCAAGCCCCGTATATTTTGAAATTTGCTGATTTCAATAGACAAAATGACTTCACTTACTTAAGGACCAATAAACGTCAAAGGCGACATCTAATGCTGTCTTGATGATTTTTCACCACCACCCCTAGAACATAAAAGGAAATTAGAGAAGAAATTAGGGTGAGATTCATATCCTCAAGGTGGAGGAAAAGCAGTGAAACGTAATACGTCGCCGCGACGTAAAATTAGGCGCCGCTTGGGAGGAAACTCCAAGGGTCCCGGTACCATTTTAATTTCTTGCATTAGAGTTGATTTTATTTATTTTTCAGCTTTTTGTTGTTTTTGGTGGAAAGTTAAGCACGTATGGGAGGGGAAGTCCGAGTACCCGTGGGAAGAGGAAGCTAACAAACATGGAAGAGAAAAAGTGGGGGCCGAACACCCACTTGTGCAACATTAAAGAAAAGCATGTCGTTAGCTAGGCCTAAAGGCTGTGTGAGCATTTCTCACCCTCTTTAAATGTTAAGTTGATCTATGGGGGACATAGCATGATTCAAGTGTGGGGTGAGGGAAATTTTAAAAATTTGTGCTTAACGATGTTGTGTGGATGTAATGCTTGTGAGAAAATTGAAAAATTTTTGTGAGTTATGCATGACTTCATCACCTGCTGGTTTTTCTTTTCGCTCTTTTCCGATGGGGGTCTTTGAACCGAAGAATAAAAATTTATCCCTTTGTCTGTATATATAATGTTTTTAGTCGTAGTTAGAGACTATTTCTGACGATGCATGGATGACGACCGCCTTGAGGAAAAATTAGCCGCAGGCTGGTTTTTGAACCCGTAGCTAACTGATGGCTTGATGTTCTGCTATGTGCTATGCATGATCGTAAGATACAGCAATGTGGTTAGTTTTGAAGCATGTAAGTAGTGTATAACTGTGTGTGAGAATTTAGGCTCTTGAATTTGACTCAATGTGATTAAAGCTAATTTTGAATTTTGTGATTAGCCGAGTTAAGAGTTCATAAATGTGTCTTGATTTGAGCATTTGCCATGAGTGTAAGGTTTTCGAATATTTCGTGCTATTGTGGAATGTATATAACTTGCCTTGTGTGTATATAAAACGTAATGAAGGATGTGAATTGTAGGAGATGATTTAGGCATTTCTGAAGCTGAATGAACCTAAATGTTATCCCTCACTTTACCTACCTTGAATATTTAATCCTAGTTAGCCCCATCGAGCCTTTACTATTCTCTTTGATAGCTACAAATATAAGCTTTCAATCCTTTTCTTTCATTAGCCTTGAATTTGATCCAAAACTCCAAGCGCTTAAGTGAAAAATCCTGGGAAGAGCAAAGGGAGTGAGAACCGGGAAAAAGAAGAAAAAGTAGCAAGCTGTGTGCTGAGAAAAGGACAAAGGTACCAGTGAAACGGTTGGACACAGTAGGAGTAAGAAATAAATGAATGAAAATAAAATTATTAAGTACTCCTTACTACTAAGCTTAGTGCTTAAAGAAATGGGAACAAGAAGAGGTATCTGAAGATTGAAAGAAATGAGGAGGAAGTAAGAAAAGAGATGTCCTTAATGAATGTTGATGTATTAAAAGCGCTTGTAGATCTGCCACTATTACTGCCAGAAGTACCTACCCGTCCCTTAGCTTTTACATTACAAACCCATTAAGTCCTACTTGATCTTTACGCTCATACATCCTTAAATGAGTGGAGTAAAACACTAGGGCAAGCTTATGGGTCACTACATGATGCATGTGAATTCTTTGTGAGAGCGAGCGTAATTTTTATTCATATACCCATACTTGGTGGGATTTGAATAATTGTGAGTAAAAAGGGGTAACTCTCTCTTGTTGTGAGGGCACATGTTTAATGAGAGATAAAATCAATGCCTGGATTTCTCTAGATCAGTTGATTTGCATGAGTTTGTTGATATTGAGAGTCGATTCTTGAGGCTAGGAAGTCTTAACATGCTGTATTTCATTTCAATGATCAAATCGTGCATGCTCTATTTTTAGCTTTTGTTATCTTAAATAATCATTATAGCTCAGAGCTTGAATGATCTTGCTAAATTAGTTACGTTGTGAATATTCATTTACATGAGATGTAAAAGGGTTGTTCGAGGATGAACAAGGATTTAAGTGTGGGGTAGGTGATCGGGAAAATAACATGTCCAAGTGATACTTTATAACTTAGTGTTTACTCGTTTAATTCTAATTCATTATATACATTTTCATGTAATTTTATATAAAAATGTGAATATAGGTGCTAACCAACATGATTAGTCCTTGTTTTGTAGGTTTCAATGATTTTGAGGAATTAATTTATAAGTTGGTGAAGTAGAGGAATGGAGTCGGGAGCAAATGGCGAAAGTCGGAAAGTAGTATGCCATGGCAAGGCCGGCCGCGCGTGCAAAGGTTCCATGTCGCAGCGTGGTGCGCCACGCCCTCCAGCACGCGAGAAGAGGAAGGCTCCAGTGCACTAAGAACGTGCCACACTGGCAACACATGGCGTAGGAAGGCTAACGCAATGCATGTGCAACAGGTCACGGCAGTCGCTGACACTTAGCTTTGGCATTCGGAGGCACGAGAGCTTCATAGCCGTGTCACTGGAGGCAAGCACTCGCCGGCACCCGGGCAAGGACACGCTATTGCGGCCCGGAAAAATTTCCACTAGTATAAATAGCACATTTAGGTTCATTTTTATAGATTCTGAATTTGGTGGAGCAAGAACGGGTTACAGTAGCTTGAGGGATTTAAAATCTTAGGTTTTTCTCATTCTTTTCCTTTCTTTCTTCAATTGTTTGTATGATTTACACTCATTTGATGATGTTTAATCCACAAATGAGTGGTTAATTTCACTTCTTAAGTTTGAGGTTATGAATAACAATTGTAGTGAAATGTAATTGTTGATCATTTGGTTTTTCAAATTTTTCTTCCATGGTTGTTCTTATTAATTTGTTCTTACTGCATTAATGTTTGGCCAATGTTACTAATGTATATCTAAAAAGTCCTAAGCCACCGAGAGAGTTATGAAATTGGAAAGTTGTGAATTAATAGGATATGATCTCTCCTTAGTTTGGAAAAATTGAGAATTGATTTACCTTCAGATAGAAATATACCTGAAAGTCGTATTAGTCAATTACGGAATCGGTTTTGAATGGCTAGAACATGAATTTCTTTTTATCACAGAAATGTAGTGGAAGGTTCATGATTCATAAGTTGTTAAATACTTAGAGTTTTAACTATATAGGCATAAATTCTTGGCTAGGAACCGGAGAGAAAAGATAGATCAAATTGTATCGATAATTTATTTCTCATGTTCGTTTCAGCCTCAGCATGCGCACATTCATGTTCACTCAATTTGCAGGTCTACTAGACTTAGTATAAATTAGGAAACTAAATATAAAAATCTCTTTCACCGTTGTTCCATTTTTAAGCAGGTAGTTTGTTGACACTTGAGCAGACGGTCGCAGTCCAGTCCCCTGTGGGATACTGGCTTACTTGATCCATTTTACCACTTGTTCGACCACGTGCACTTCTGTGTGTAGTCTCCGATCGCCAATGTGTCTATATATATTGCTTGAACCTTCCTGCAAGCTTCAAACATTTTTTTCTCAAGGAGTTGTTTGAAATAAAAATCTTATCATGTTGCTCCGCCTCTTTCTAGAACCACTTTTAAGAAGACATTCACAAGCTCTTTCCATGTATGGATTGAATTTGGAGGTAACTCGTCCAATCATTCTCTAGCTTTTTTGGCCAATCAAGATTTAACACCAAGCCGAATACAATCATTGGAAACATTATTCTTCTTGTAGAGGTTGCACACCTCCAAGATATTCAAATATTTGTAAGGGTCATTGTTGGTGGATGTATGAACCGCCTTCCGCCTTGACTATAGTGTATACCATCTATTGTGAAAGACATAGCATTCATTCTAAGCGGATCAATGGTACTTGCATGGTCAACCTCATTGCTGATATCCGCAAATCACATTTTTCAGCTTCTCCTGGTGGGAAGTCGTGATCCTGTATCAAATAGCAAAACAAAAGAAAAAGTGAAAGAATAGGTTTAATCAAATAAACCGATGGTGCTAGATAGGCTTATGTTGAATTCCTCCGGCAACAACGCCATAATATTTGATGTCACTGAACTACTTCCAATTTGGCTTGTAGTGTAAATGGAAAAAGAAAATACATAATATCAACTTAGAATCGAGTCAATACACAAAGACTTACGCATCCCAAACTACCTAGTACGCTTGCTAATTTAGATTTAAGAGTTTAGAGACTATTTGAATTAGGTTTAGGTAAAATCTAACTATAACTATAGAATGCAAATTTATTTAGATTAAATCAAGTGATGGCAAGTACTAAGGAAGTGACACGAATTATGGCTTGTCCCCCCAAATCACCTAATAAGGTAAACTGAGAGTACTTATGAATGGACATGCAAGTTAATTACTTAGACAACCCACTTAGTATCTTTCAATAAAGGCAATTACGGGTTTCAATCTACTCTAATTTTATCAAATTAAAGAGAGAATCCATTTACCCAATTATTTTTCCTAATTAGAGCTAACCTATGTCTAGTAGAATCTATTAAACAAGGGTTATGCCTGAGTTATTATTAATTGATGCTAACCCAATCTAAATTTTCTTCAAATATCATAAAGGTAATTAGCAGATTGAGTGACTTTCATCATCGATCACACATTGAGTGACTTTCATCATCGAATACACACCTACAAAGCAAAAAATTAGTTAAATGTTAGGTTCATTAGGTTCACAATCCTAGATCCGAGTTTAATACCCATGAAAGAAGAAGAATAAAAAGAAAGTAATTAAATATCCTTATCAATAAAATTGCAAATTGGAGAAGAAAGGTTAAATTGATGAAATTAGAATCTTCAAAGATACAATCTAAATCTAAGAACTACTATACAATAGCGTAAAAGTAAAGTTCTTCTCACTATGTAACTTCTCCCGGAAAAAAAAAGAAATCTATTTATTCTAAGTTTCAAAATCCTAAAGTAATTTAAACTGAGGTCCTGTGTGTAGGGACAGACCATCCTTGCTATGTACGATTAACTTTTGTCTCCGCTCAAGTGCTTTATCCTTGATTGAAGGACTGCCTGGAAAGACATTCCATCTCTTGCTTCCTCAACTAGATTGGCTTTTCTCCTCATGGAGTCGTCTTCACCTGCGTACCTCTTCTCACCCACGATTACTTTAATTCTTCAAAATGATTTCTTAAAACAAAGGACTTAGCTGACAATCAAGATGTGCCATCCTCAAAAAGGCTACCCATCCTATTTATGTCTTTTGACAAATTTTTAGCTTTGAATCCTCTTTCTTCATTTCACTTGGGTTCCTCAAAATATAGCATAAATGAGGTTAAGGTTTCAACTTAATCTATCTCCCAAAGACACGAAAATGCTAATGAAATCAATCAAAAAGATGTGTCACAAATCGACACATTATTGCTACCGATTTGGCAAAGGCCACACATGCTTTTGTTTTGAGATTATTGTTACAGAGATTTTGGCTAAGGACATACATATGACTTTTCGGTACGAGTATTAAATATCTTAGAATGAGTATGAGATTTCAATTAAAAGAATGAACTTATAAATTATTTTAGCTTCTCACTTTAAAATATGCATATTGGTTTAAGCCTTCATGACTAATCATGAGCCAATGTAAAAACATACTTAAGAAATTAGAGCTTTTAGATTAGTTCAATCTTTTGCATTAGATATCATTTAGATTATGAGCCCGAGGTTCATTCCAAGATTCATATTTTCAAAATAAAGTAAGTGGTTAACCGAGATGGCATAAGCCTCTAAGACACAAGTATCAGAAAATTATATTTGCCAATGTAAGTGGAGCAAGCCGAATACAAGTGCATTCCCCAAATTTACTCCCCACGTTGAATGATTTCACCATTAGCAAGTCAACTAAGCCTCCTACTAGGCTAGGTAGGTGGTGGCTTAATGCCAGCCCATAGACTGTGATCTTATGTCTACATGATAATTCATATTACAAAGCCATGATCCACCACAATATCTTTTTAGTCAAGATTATTAGACAAATATTTTCATACGATGCCTAGTTAGTATTTTCAACACAATATGAGTTACATTTTAAAAAGAGCAAATTACATTTTTTTCTTTCAAAACCCTTATGATGGTTTTTATGCATGAATTATTATGATTTAGTTGCCGCTTCTCTACTTAGGTTACACTTCAGAAATTCAAGCAAGACATAGATGGCCTATTCATGTTGGTTAAGCATATTTGGTAGTCATACGTGCTAGAAAAGGCCCTTGAGAAAAGATCGACGAGAAATCTCTTGTCGCACCATCCCGAAGCGAGCCAAGGAGTTCTCCGCGATGGCGCGTGTCACGAGGTGGGGGCCCAAGTATCATGACACGCCGCCTCGTCTACAGCTCAAGTATATAAAGCCCCACTGATTTTACTGATTAAATCAGATAATTTCAGAAAACGTAAGAGACGACAGAGGGTATGAAGAAGATTAGAAATTATCGCCTGATTACGCCGTCAAACGTAGTCCAACTAAATTAACTCGTATACCGAGGTATTGAGCAGCAGCGAGCATTCCTACAGATTTAGTTTGAAATTCAAGACAAACCGTCGAGCTACCGAGCTAAGGTAAGTGGAATTGCTCCAAATTAGTGCCAATGTGCTCCTAGCTCAAAGTGAATACTTCTCCTTCCTGACTCAAAATAGCAAATTTTTACCGTTTTTGATAAGCCAAAGTTTGGGTAAATATCGAAAGTGACGTTTTCTTTTCAGAATATTGGTGTATTTAGTTCTATGACATATGTGAATGTAGTTGGGAGAAATAGCTGAGTACTGACCGAGCTTCATTCAGTCGGATAACCTGAGGTTAAGGTATGAAGCCGCTTCTTCATAGTTAGTAGCTTTTAGCCTTTATATCATAGTAAACCTGCATAGAACTCCCGGAGTTGAATATTGAGTATTGCGCAAGTTCAAGTAAATCGGGTTTGCGTTGTTATATCGTAAAACAAACTGAAAAGTTAGTAAAACAAATGTTTCAATGGCGAGTTAGCATTCCGCATCGCATAGCCCAAGATGCATTTAGAAAGCATGTTTTAAGAATAATATGACATATATTCAAAAAAGTTAGTAAAGTAAAATCAGATAGACAGATAGTATTCTGGCCACGATTAGCCATTCAAACAGATGATATCTGGCTGCATTAGCCATTCGTACAACATGATATCTTCCTCTGGGCCAGACAGCTCATTCGTGACAAACATAGTATCTTGGCCATGGGACAGCCTTTTCATACAGCTTAGATAAAGATTACAGATTTAGTATAAAAGCAATATGAGAATCAGATAATCACGTAAAGAGACTTTAATAAGAAATCAAAATTCAGAGTAGTATTTTCAGCTTAAACATGCTTGCTATTTATGTGTTTATTGATTGCTGAGACTTGCTGTGTCGTGAGGGCACCCTGCTGAGCGTCCTCATGTCTCCTCGGATTGGTAATCGTGCTTCGCCCACTGAGCGGTGGGCTTACATCACTCCAAGGAGGGCATGTCATTCCTGGCCATTTAAGATGGGATGAAGCTTTCCCATATCAAGCCGACGCATTATACGTAAAGCCCTCGTTGTGCACTAGCGCCTGTGGAGCAGGTATAGATTCCGCCACAAGAACAGATACGTGATAGGATTCCTCCCGACTGTACACGGTTATTTATATCGGAGGCTATGGCTCGAGCCGAGATCCAGGGGCCAGAGGTGCTCATAGTTAGTGGATGAGGGAGTGACTTATTTGTGGCTGGTTTTGACCCGGTAGGGTATATAGATTGTTTATTTGCTTGGCGCCATCCGGCTGATGGGGTTGCATACCTTTCTTGCTATATGTATATCTATTTAAGGTGCTATATACTAGTTAATAGACAAAGTGTGCCTCCGCGTCTGCTGCACGCCTCGCCTATCACAAACACGTATAGCCCGATTCGGCTCATATCGCCTTCGCATTCGCTACCTCCCCGCTATTCGGAATTTCTAGTTATGTTATTTGTATTCAGTTGTATTCAGTTGCTTTGGTATACTCAGTACCAGTGGTACCGACGCCCATTGGGGCGCTTTCATTACTTGCCTCATAGGTACTCATAGACGAGGGAGGCGATCCCTCGCTGATTCAGCCCAGCTAGGAGTCACGCCTCCCGCCATCCGAGCCCGAGCCCGCAGTGTACTTTTCTTTATTGCATGATGGGTAGGCCTGGGCCCCGTCCCGATCAGTTCTCTACGCACTCATAGAGTCTTGCAGATTGTATATATTTATCTCCCCGTGGCCGCCTGGAACCGGTCATGTGAGGTCGTGCACTTTGTGTAGTTGTTCGCATCTTAAATTATGTTACTGTGTGGGGCCAGTCTCGATAGTAGTGGTGACCTTGTCTGGCCACGTAGTTATTCGAAAAGATTCCCCCGTGTTGAGTTTCGTATGACTAGACAGCATGGTGGCCTTGTCGGCCCGCATAGGTTCCTTTTTGTTATGAGTATGTTTCAAGAATGTTGTTACATGCACAGTGGCTATAGGCCCAATGGCCTGAGGCCGTATTTACAACAAGTAGATATAGCCCTTTGCTTCCGTAAATTTACATAGAGCTAGCTGTGCACCGATGTGCTTAGGGCTCACCAGCTTAGCGATCTGTGTCCTACTAGGGCACCAAAGCGCCATACCCCCAAGGCGGGGCGTGACAATTAATATCCTATAAGTTCATAGTTTTCCCATCTTACATACAAAAGTATGATTCCATATACTAATGTCCTCTTGATGGAGGCACCGCATGGTTTGATAATGCAACTGTGCACAGACACCTTCACGGGCAACAAGATAGTTTATTCTTAGTTAGCTTTTGGTGAGCCCATTTTCCCTTTGGGCGATTACCTTTCAATAGTTGTATAGTTTTTGTTAGAGGTTATGCTTTGTCCCGGTAATTCAGATACCCGCCCAATAGAGGTGTCGTAGACTATCAAACCGTGTTCTCTTATTACGACTCTGATTTTGACCGTTGTAACACTTTGTACAAAAGCAAAGTGATTTTATGTAAAACTATCTCCGTGCATGATTATCTCAAGCTTCAAATTGTATGACTCATGATCTATTATGATTAGATGTTTGCTCATAGTTTTAATCCGGCTTTTAGTGGTATGCTCGTGTGCCAAAAATGGTGTCGTGTCGATTCACATAGTCCCTAGGTTGGGACATAATAAACTTGGTATTAAAACCTAGGTTCATATCTTATAGGGAGTCTATGAAGTCGTGTCTAGTAGAGCCCTACTTATGGGAGTGTAGAGAATCACACTTATAATTGGGACATTGTAGGATATTTAGGAAATTCTTACTATTCTTTCTACTTTAGATTGTGCCTTAGAGCAAGCTCTAAGACTTGAAATCTAATCACATGTTGCTATGAATACTGAATTCTGAATTGAGAATGCCCTTACAAAGGAAAAGACGATAGCGTTCTTGAGGACCAAGACTAGTATTAATGCTACAAGAAGAGAGAGGCAAATAAGCTACCTCAACCTGGATGCGTATTACCCATCTGGGTCACTCACCAAGAATCACGCCCCAAATTACACCCTCGTAATTAAGTATAAAACAGTCACTATCAAATATAGTAAACAAAACTAGGTTGGGATCGAACCCACATGCAATAGGGAAGAAATAATATGTCGATGGTGAATAAACCAACCAAGAGTCAATATTTTGGAAAGGGGTTACAAATAAAAAAAAGTAATTCTAAACCATGATTGAGTTGTTATCAAATTAATGAGATAAACTAGGATTGTATTCCCATGATTTTCATAAAGTGGTAGGCTTATTTTATTAGTGATCTATCAGGGAATTCTTGTGTAAGACCTGACGACTAAGTTCATTTAACATCTCTCGGCCTACATAGATGAATTTCACCTAACTCCTCTCGAACTTTAGGTGTGTATATTTTGCCCTCGCCATACTCCCAGGACTAACTATCCTAGGTTAGGAGCCCAAGAAGTGATGAGGGTTGGTACTCTCAAATTACCAATTTTTATTCTGTTTTCCTAACTTCAACATTCTTTTGTCGAGCAAGTGTTGAAGATACAGCATGTCTCAACATTTGCAACCGCTAAAACTCATTAAATCAAAGAGAATAACAATCTTCAATGCTAATTAGAATAACATAATACACAATTGTTTAATAAATCTTCAATGCTAATTAGGAATCACAAGAACTTAATGAATTTCCAACAAATATTTGACTAAGTAAGTGCACTATTTCATATGTAATTCTTAAGTTATGAGTTGTTGGACCTTCTAAGTTGTCTCTAAAACGTCCCTAAGAAGAGGTATATATAGTAGTAGATTGGGCTACATTGTATCTTCTTGGATTGAGATTGACTTTGCAGCTTCTATTCCTACTTGAATCGGGATTGCACTTCCGGCCTACTGACTGCCATGTGTTTCACGCGCCCATCACGCCAAGACAAGTGTGTGTCACACCTATCCATGCTACGCTTCGCCTACGCGTCGTGAGCGTGGGATGCTTTGGGCACATTATGCCCATTTGCCATATTTTACCTATATTTTATCATGTTTTGAGTTCATAATTCTTAATTTATTCTTAGATTCATGGAATATGTGGTGTCTTATGCGCTAACAAACAATTTGAGTTAATTTGAGTAGGAAAATAAGCAAAATAGACTCAAAATGATCCAAGGAGTGAAGATTTGAGGAGATAGAAGGGTCTGGAAGCAAGCGGCTGGAACCCCGCACCAAGTCCCAAACGTCATAAAACAAAAATTCAGGTAGGTCATGGGCTGGCATGCCGCCTAGCCCTTGAACTTCGTAGAATTGCACCTCTACAAACCTTAGCAAAATGAGTGTCCCCCCGTACTGCAGGGGTGTCCGTACTTAGAGAAATTTGATTGAATACCTTGGTGAGATAAAGGTGTCACACCCAAGCCTAAACTTCAAAAACTTGAACAAACCTGGTGAGATGCATGGGCGGCGTGCTGTGTGGCCTCTTCTGAGCCGAAATTGTTGGAAATTTGACTAACGCCCGTGCGAGATATGGGGTGGCATGCTGTGTGGTCGCTCTAAGGAAGAAAATGCTAATGTTAAAGTCAAGTTTTAGGAGTGCAGAAGCAATTACCGAAGGCTCATCTATAAATACATGCCTTAGGTAGTTTGTCATATATCTTTGATCATTTTGTACATTTTATAATTTAGTTTTGAGGCTTGTGTTTTGGAAGGAAGACAAAGTTCTACACTATTTTTCTATTCTTTACTTGTATTTTGGCATGATGGATGACTAAGTATTCATTTTTTTTCGCTTGTCTATGAGCTAAACTTATATTCTAGGTTGTGGCCATGGTGATGGCTGAATTTTTGAAAGACTAATTTAATCTAGTTTTGATTCTTCAATTACGTTTTTTTGTATTTATTTATGTTAATTTAATTATTTACGAGATTTATCACCTTGTAAGTAATCCATTGGCTTTCAGTTGAACATGGGAAAGGGAATCGAAAGGTCTAAAGTTAAATACAGAACGGGAATTAAAAGACCCTTGAACCCATCGATCATAGGATAGAAGTTGTTGTTGAGGATAGGAATATACCTTCAACCCTTAGTTGAAATACGTAGATATAAGCGTTAGGGTTAAGGAAATAGTTTTTGGATGCTAAGGATAGTGGCAAGAAATTGGATAGTGACTTGCAAAACTAACAATCATAGGAAGAATCGCATTATTGTAATTATGTCTTGAAAACTCAACTTGAAACCAACCAAGTGCCATTTCCCTAGGCTTTGATCATCATCAAAATACAATCAAGCTCACAATCGTTTTTTTAGTTAATTTTATTTTTAAAGTTTACATAGTTTAATTTCAAACCAATTCCATTTTAACTATTTTGTATATTAGTAAAATTAAAGTGAAAACTTTATAATGATTAAATTGACAAGTCCCTGTGGGTACAATATATTGACTTAACAATCCTATATTACTTGATGACCATGTGTGCTTGCACACGCTACATCCTCAAGTTTTTGGTGATGTTGTCAGGGACTTGAATATTATTTAATCATTTTTAGATTAGTATTTTATTTCACTAGTCTATATTTTATGTTTGTTTCCAATTTTGTTGAAGTTCAAGGTTGTTTTCCCCGTGTATGCTAAGTACGAGGTTAGGGACCACTTTTGGCTTCGTTGATCCTAAATAGAGAGAACCTTTCAAAGGATAGCTATGGAAAACAATGGGTAGGCAGCAGTGAAGATAATGAGAGAGTCTCCAGCGATGCATTTTGCTATGCCTAATTTGGAGAACACTTTAAAGCGATTGTCAAATCACCATCATTGGGAGGAGCCGCTTGATATGGTTGTTGTGGTCCTGCCCTTTGAGGAGCCGCTTGATGCAGATGATGAGGCTACAGTCCTTACTGACGGTGCGATGACCTAGATATAGATGAGGAGGATGTCGCCACCTAGCGCCATGCAAAGTTGATGGCAAAGATGATGATGCCGACGAGGATGAGGAGTACAATCTCGAGGATGATGCTAGCTCTCAGGAAGTTCTTTTTATGTCCCCTTTTTATGAGGTGATTGTGTGTGCATTGAGGAAAGTGCACCTTTTTAAGTGTGGGGTGGAGGAAAGATAGATTCTTGATGTTTTTTAATTGCTATATTTGTAGTAGGTCGTAGCATTATTATGTCATTCCTCGTTAGTAGCTTGCGATGATTTGTAGGTCATGGGTTGTAATAGCAAGTATGGTGATGTCGACTAGATGCCGGGATATTTTGACTTGTTCTTCTTGACTATGTTATTTTTGGTTGCTTATTTCTGGGAGTCAATTTTTAGTTTTGTCTAAGTCGTTGTACTCGTAGAGTAATGACGTTTCTATGATAGATAGATGACGACTGTCTTAAAGGAAGATTCGTCATGGTTTTTAGATTGAGTCATAGGTCATCCGCTTGTATGCTTGATGATATTCTCGTATAGCCGCTAAGGTCGGGCAATAAAGTGGTCATCTTGATTGCATGAGTGAGGATCCATGAGAGACACACATATCTCTTTAATTTGACTCATCATATCCTTAGGGATCAATTATGAATGTACTTGGCATTCAATATGATTGTGGATATGTAGCCGTAGAAAACCGATTATATTCTTGTTTCCATGAGAGGTGAACTAAATTGCTTTGAAGTGTGGTATATATTTTTCAGAACATCTAGAAATTGCCTTAGTGTATGTTGGATAACTAGTTGGTAGGTATTTGAGAGGATGATCAAGGCATTTCTTTGTATAAGCTAAGTGTTTTTCTTCCTACATTTGTTTTACCCTTCCAACCATTCTTCCCGCTAACCCCTTTGAGTCGAAAGTCTTATTCTTTCTTTAGCCATGAAAATAGCTTAATCTACTTATTTTTTTGAGACCTCAGATTCTTTATCCAAAGTAGTCTTAGGAACTTTGAGACTTGAAAGCAGTGGTCCACTAAGGTGGATATTAAAAGGGAAAATAAATTTTATGGCAAGAAAAGAAAAGTGAGAAGAAGGGTGCTCCATAAAATTATGTTGTCTACTTGCTACTAGGTAATGAAAAGAGATTCCCAATTGCCAAATTCTTAGTTATTCTATGAGTAGGAAATTAGCAACAAGTAGTGAAAAATGGGGGCATGAAAAAGAAAAGATGTAAGGGTGAGTAGGATGAAAGATGAACAAACAAGGAAAGAGGTGGTGAACAAGAAAAGTGAAATGTCTTTAAAAGTGCTTAGGTGGTAGTCACTAGTAAACAAAATATCAATCCTACCCATCCCTTAGCCGATATTACAACCAAGAAAAGTTCTTGTGGATTCTTAATCTCTTGAAGAAACTAGGCAGCCTTAATGTACATGAAGGAAAGCTATAGTATAAGTTATATATGTGCATTACATCACTTGTGAGAGTGAGTATGCCTTTACTTATTGTGTTCCCATGTCTTTACATTGATGAATTTGAGAGGGAAACATCACTAAAAAGTGTGGGGTACAAGAGGTCTAATTCGGTGTACTACTTGTTGCATGTCACATTTAATCGTGTTGGCCTTTGTGTTGAAAAAGATGAGTCATTTATAGAGGCTTGTGTGATCTTGATTGTGAAGCTTTTGTATGTGCTTGATGGAAATTGTGTCGCTTATGATAAACCACTTTATATATAAGCCTATGCTAGTTAGTTGAGTATGAGTTAATAGAGGTGTCAAGTGTTATGGTGAAACATGAGTTTAGGGTAGGCGTTTTAAGGATTATTCGAGGACGAACAATGGTTTACGGTAGGGTGGCATGTTGGGCATATTTCTATGCTCATTTTCCATATTTTTACCCATATTTTATCATGTTTGAGTTCATAAATTTTTAATTTTATACTTAGATTCATGTGTGTGCGTGTGTTATGTGCTATCAAACGATTGAGTTGGATTTGAGTAGGAGACTAACCAAAATTAACTCAAAATGATCAAGGAGTAAAGATTTGAGGAGTTGAAGTGGTCCGGGTGCTACGGTTGGCACCCCGCACCAAGTCCCGAACTTCAAAAACTTTAGGTTAGTGTGCGCCAGCCCTTGAACTTTAGAGAATTGCGCTTCACAAACCTTTGGCCAGATGATGGCACTCGCGCGTAGATGTCTAGACTTAGAGAAATTTGGCAAACACCTGGTGAGATAGAGGGACACGATCCAAATTAAACTTCATAAGAAACTTGAGAAAAACCTAGTGACATACATGGGGTGGCACAGCAGTACTCTCCAGAAATGAAATTATTGGAAATTTAACTAACTCTATGGTGAGATAAGTTGCACGGTGCGCCAGGGTCATTCTAAGGTCAAAATGCTAATTTTAAGGCCAAGTTTTAGAGGGCAGAAAAGTCATTTGAAGGCTCATCCATAACATGCCTAGGCCGTTGTTACAAGCATTTTGATCACCTTACACTCGTAGTGCATTTGTGGAGGCTTGTGTTTGCACAAAGGAAGACAAAGTTCTACACTAGGTTTTTCTTTTTACTTGTATTTTCATATGATGATGACTAAGTATTTTTTCTCGCTTGTCTATGAGTATAAACTTATGTCTGTGGTTGTGTCAGGTGGTGGACGGTTGAATGTTTGAAATTACTAACTTAATCTAGTTTTTCTTCAATTATGGTTGTTTGTATTTATTTATGTAATTTAGTATTTATGAGATTGATCAAATTTTAAGTAACTAAGCTGGCTTTCAATTGAACTTGGAAAAGGGAATTGAAAGGGTTAAAAATAAATAAAGAACAGAATTCAAAGACCCTAACCCATTAATGATAGGATAGAAGCGTTGTTGAGTGTTGGATATACCTTCAACCCCATTTAGTTGAAATACAAGTAGGCATAATCGCCGTTTCATTGTTCTCCTGCGACCATAGGGATATAGGTGTTAGAGTTCATGAAATAGTTCTTGGATGCTAGGGATAATGGTAAGGAATGGAATAGTAGCTTGCAACTAACAATCATAAGAAGAATCACTAATGTAATTATGTATTGAAAACTCAACTTGAAACCAACCAAGCATCATTACTTAAACTCTCATAATCATTGAAATATAATCAATCTCACAATCATTTTTTTAGTTAATTTTTTATATTTAAAGTTTTGATAGTTTAATTTCTCAAACCAATCTCCATTTTAACTATTTTTTAGATTAGTGAAATTAAAGTGACAACCTTATAATGATTAAATTTACAAGTCCTCGTGGGTACGGTATCCAACTTAACAATCCTATATTAATTGATGACCACGTGCGCTAGGCGCTTGGATGACATCAACAGGCCATAGCACTGGTTTGCCCGCGTGATGCCAATCTTTACTAAGTGTTGTGGCACTTGCATTTTTGGAAATCTTGCTCTTTTAAGCCTCAAATAAGTCCAAATCCGTCATTTTAATCCTCATGAATATCTTATCATGTGCGTTAGCTCTTTTTCACAAATATCATATATAAAACAAAAGAAAACACATATAATTTATTCTCAAAACATGTTACATGGGAAAATGTGGCAAATAAGTGCCTATATATGTCCAACATCACCACCCAACACTTAAACTATTGTTCGTCTCTAACAATATACTACTTCCCTTTTCAAATTCAACCACAAAATTCACCCTACGAACAAGTCTACTTACACTTAAAGTCACTTAGACAAGTCAATCAAGCACCAACAATCCACTCAATATGCATATAAGTTCAACATTCAAAGGTCAACAATCGAAATCATTTAGTGGCATCTAGAATTGTTCAACAAGATATATTTCGCCAACATGAATCATATGTAATTTAGTAAATACGACTCATAATCGTGTCACGATGGCACATACTACAACCCCAACTAGGTAAGCCAAAATCCCAAATTGAATACTGAAAGTAAAGACTAACTTAATAACAAGAAAGCAAAAACAAACAACGGGCCGCTTAAGTATAGATATATACATAACAAGTACAAAATATACAACATAGGGTCCTAAGAAAATACAATATACACAAGATATCAACCCCGACCTCGTATCACTAGTATGTTGAGCCTCTAAAAATAAGAGGATAAGGCTATACAAAAGAAATACAACTGTCTAAAGATACAAAATATAGATAGGAGTTACAAGATAAAGTATAAATCTAATGTCAAGAATTACCACGATCCAAATCAGCAAAAGAAACCACGAACGAGCAAAGGATCAATGTGGGTAACTTGTACTTGGAGCTGGATCGTAAGCAGCAAGGTATAAATACCAAAACACGGGGTACTCAATAGGCATCATAGGCCAACCGAGCTTAGAAGATTATATATAATATAAAAGATATGAAAGGAACTATCTATCAAAACTAACCTAGAAATCGCAATGCATCAAGCAAGGATAACGTGAAAATAACAATAATATACAAATACAAATATATACATTCAAGTATACAAAAATGTAGTGCAGAAGTGATGATGAAATGCATTATGTGGCTAATGCAGAATGCGTTGAAACCCGACAATGGCCTTGGGCCATTCGGCATTTAACCTCAAACATAGTAACAATGAAACCCGACAAAGACCTCGGCCACCCGGCATCTCACTGGACGTAATAACAATGAAAACCCAAGAAAGACCTCAAATGGCTCCAAGATCTCACCTCGTAGAGTAATAGAAAAAGTAAAGTATAACTGGTCCAGATTCACTCTGACCAAATTTACAAGAGGTACAAATCTTTTACAACATTGAAAATCAATAAAATAGCAGTACACTCCCGAAACTTCACTAGTAAAAGATGAGATATTTTTAGTTTGAAATCCAAAAATTCTCGTATTTTCCTTCAATCATATCTAACTATGTGCATGTATATGTGAATATATGCATGCTCACTCATGTGTGTGTGTGTATAAGCATATGATTCCATATCAAATAGGGTAAATCACCCTCCATACCATAATCATACTAACCTGGAGTCCAAATTTACTCCAAAGACGGCCTCAAACATAATCTTATATAAGAGAGAGGGAAAACGGGAAAGTAAAGCGATAGAAGTCCAACAACGATAGCAGCCCAAAATTCCAAAGAAAAACACCTCTTATCTAATTCTACTATGAAAACTACTCCTAACATAGAATAAGGATCCCAAAAATATTCACAATATTAGCAACCAACAACCTAAACTAATTATTAGCAATCAACAACCTAAACTAATGCTTATAAGGGAATACTATTCTATAAAGCCTTGAAATTTGGGCCAATAACTCAAAATCATTACAACCAAATTCTAACTAGAAAATCACCTACTATCATGAAAATTATAAAATATACTATCAACCGAGCTAAATCTAAAGAACGAAAATCAACTCACCTCACGTACTCGAACGTCAAGCCACGAATCATCACTCAAGCCTCTCTACAATGCCTCGAATCGCTGCCATGCTATCACAAACATGATCTACCATCAAATCGAGGATAACATACCCATATGGACATATTTTAATTCTGATCAAAAATCGACCCTCGAAGCCCGCTAACGAGATCTGAAATATATTACAACATTGTGTTCCTTGAAGGTCTGTGAACTTATACTCCGAAATTTGGGGGAAAACGAAGCTCCTTTTAGGAGCTCAAATCACTCTCGAAATATCAAGACTATAAAAAGAGAAATTCTAGAATTTGGAGCTCAAAACGCGGATTAAAAATGGAAATGAAGCTATAATTAGCTAAGGAGGAAGAGGGGAAGATAATTTACCTATTTACCTAAGAATCCATTAAGAAATGGTAGAAAATCACTACTCCTAGGAGCTTTGGTGGATCGAGTTTTGGATGAAATGGAGTTAAAGGAAATCGATCTCGCCATAAAGCCATTGGATTTTTCAAGCAGTGGACTCCAGACACATGATGGATCCGCGAGAAGCGGCTCCCTGCTCGCTATACCGAGCTGCCTGGCACCAGCCACAACTCAATCTTCAAATGGACCCCCGTAACTCATTCAAAGTTCCATGAACGCAAACCTTAAATGTTTTCCAAGTAGAAACAAATAATCTCAGACTAATGAATCAATGAAGCGACCATTGGAGGTCGTCTTGACAAGATGAACACCAAACACTTTAACTATATTAATAAAAGTCGCTCAAATGCCCAAAATGAGTCCAAAAGCCTGGCACCGAACTAAAGGTCCCACTAGCCCCAAATCCACGTTTCAAGCTAATGGCGTTGATGGGATTCTCATCTCGAGACCATTACTAAGAATGTTAACCGAAGTCAACCATTTCGACTTTAGAAACTCCAAAACGGAAAATCTTTCAAAAACTCATCCGAACACTTTAGGAATGATGCTACCCATCCCTGTAAGTCACAAAAACAATATAGAAGCCTCAGGAAAGGTCGAAAACGATAAAACGGACAAAAGCAAGGGGAAATGGACCGGAGTGATCATTACAACCTCCACTATAAAGAAAATTTCATCCTCAAAAGTTAAAGAACGAAGTACCTAAATACTCAAAAAGGTGAGGAGATGGTCTTGCCCGCATGTCGAGCTCAGTTTCCCAAGTAGCCTCCTTAACTGCACGATGCCTCCCCTAAACCTTAACGGATGTAATCTCCTTCGACCTCAACTTTCTAACTTGCCTATCGAGGATAGCACAGCTCCTCCTCAAAAGCCAAGGACTTATCAAATGAACCAAATCCCATTGAAGCACGGAAGACCATTTGGAATGTACCGCCTAACATAGATATGTTGAAAAATAGGGTGAACACCCGATGAAAGCCGGGAGGCAATGCTAGAGAATTTGCTAAAACTACCTTCCCAATATGTCGCAAAAATCTCAAATGGACCAACGAACCTAGGACTGCTTTTCCTTCCTCCCGAACCTCATCATGCCTTTCATGGGTGACATACGAAGGAAAACCCTATCTCCACATATAAATTCCAAGTCTCAAACCCTCCAATCAGCATTGCTCTTCTCTCGCCTACTCTAAGCTGTGGCGGAGTCTCTTTCCTTAATCACCCGAACTCTATCCATAGAGTCACGCAACAAATCAAAGGCTCCCAAGGTCTAATCTTAAAAGCATCAAACCAACCCACTCGAGAACTATATCTCCTTCCATACAACGCCTCAAATGGACTCCATTTGAATACTGGTCGGTAGCTATTATTATACGCGAACTCTACCAAATCCAAGAATTAGTCCTAATCGACCTCTCCAAAATCAATAACACATGCCCGAAGCATATCCTCTAAGACTTAAATAGTACACTCGTACTAACCATCACTTGCGTATAAAAGGTTGTGTTAAGCTCAACCCTGGTACCCAACTCTCTCTGAATTGACCTCTAGAACATGATGTAAACTGAGTACCATGGTTCGAGATGATAAAATAGGCATCCTGCAAACAGACAATCTCCCGAATGTATATCCGAGCCAACCACTCCGAGTTGTATGAAGTCCGAACAGCAGAAAGTGAGCGGACTTGGTCAATATATCAATGATGATCTAGTATCAAATCTTCGAAATGTAAGTGGCAAGCCTACCATAAATTCCATAGTTTATCCTCTGTCTTTACTTCCACTCAAGAATGGGTAGTCTCTAAGTCAATCCACTGCCTTTGAGCTCGTATTTCATCTATCAATAGTTCAAGCACCTAGACACAAAAATCGAGATATCCCGCTTCATCCCACACCACCAATACGTTATGTCTCAAGTCGGTACATCTTTTGTCACTTCTGTGGATAATATCTAGAATAATGGGCCTCTTCCATAATCAACCTAACCTCGTCTCCTACTCTAGTGGACAATGCGTATACGACCCTCAATACACCCTCTGGATCTAACGTCACCATCCTAGCCTCGCCACTCAACACCTTATCTCAAACCATCCTCAATTTCACATCCTCAAACTATTGTGCTCGAATATGCTTCAACAACATACATCTATCCTTCACACAAGAGAGAATCCAATTACTACAAATATCAAGTCTAACCAACTCCGTTGGCTAAGGATCGATGTCCAAGACAAAGATCCCTCCTCCACTACCTAGGAATGCCAAACTTCCAATGCTCGTTGCCTTTTAGCTCAAGGCATCCACTACCATATTCAATTTGCCCTGATGATAAAGAATCGTAAATCTATAGTCCATTAGCACCTCCAGCCACCTACATTGTCTCAAATTAAGGTCATTTTGGATGAAAATATGCTAAAGACTATGATGACTGCAAAGATCTCACAATGAAATCCATATAGGTAGTGCCTCCAAATCTTCAACGTGAAGACTACTGTCGCTACCTCCAAGTCATGAGTGGGGTAGTTCTTCCGTGAACCTTAGCCGCCTAGAAGCATTTGCAATAACTCTACCCCGCTTAATCAACACACAACCCAAAACCAATTCAAGAAGCATCACAATATACCGTAAACCCCTCGGCCCTCAACTAGAAGTGTCGAATTGGTGCTAAAGTCAACAAGGCCTTAAGCTTCTTAAAACTCACCTCGCACTAACTAATTACTGAAAGGGACATTCTCCAGTCAATCAAGTCAAAGGCAACAGTAATAAAAGAGAACCCCTCCACAAACCTCCTATAGTAACCTGCTAACTCGATGAAACTATGTACCTCAAGAGGGAGAAGTGGGCCTAGCCCAATCATAAACCGCTCTATCTTGATGGTCTACTATAATCCAATCCTTGGACACCACATGTCCCAAGAATGCCACAGACTCAAGCCAAAACTCACACTTAGAGAATTTTCTATATAAGTGTTGATCTCACAAGGTCTGGAAGCACAATTCAAATACGTTTCATGCCCTCCCTACTCCCTCGAGTAGACTAAGATGTCATTGATGAATACTATAACAAATGAGTCCAAATAGTCCTCAATACTACGGTTCATCAACCTTATAAATGTTGATGAGGCATTGGACAAACCAAATGACATGACTAGGAACTGTGTGGTCAGAATGAGTTTCTAAAGTGCAAGTCTTTGGAATGTCCATAGTCTTGATCCTCAATTGATGGTAGCCCGATCTCAAATCTATCTTTTAGAAAACCGTGTTGCTCCCCTTGTAGCCGATCAAACAAGTCATTGACATGGCATCATGTACCTATTCTTAAAGTTCACATTATTCACCGTTTGTAATCAACACACATGCACAAGGATCATCTTTTTCTTCACAAATAGAATAGGAGCACCCCATGAGATACGCTTAGGCCCGGAGCAACCCCTTACCCAAAAGATCCCTTCAAGTTGCTCCTTTAATCCCCTCAATTAACAGCTATCCGATATGGAGGAATAGAAATGGGCCGAGTACCCGCCTAAAGATCAATGCCAAAGTCAATTTTGCAATCGTGCGTAAGTCCAAGTAAATTTGTAGGAAATACATCAGGATACTCACAAACCACCAAGAACCGACTTATGAAGGTATGTCAAGACTTGTGTCAATAATATAAGAAAGATAAGCCAAACATCATTTCCTTATCAACCGTCGCGCCTTAGAAATGATATAACTCCTCGCCCATGACTATTGAGGAATACTGCATATACATAAGGTAAGGTCACCTTCAAGAAAGAAATCCAAGACTACATGATATGTACAGCCAATCTATGTTTCAATCAAGATCAAAGTCTACCATATCTAGAATAACAAGGTCTACCCAACTGCCATATCCCAAGATAGTTGTCCACACAGAGCTGCACACACGATCCACTACTAAATGGATCACCTACTGAGTAGCTACATGTATAGGCATGTAATAACTCACATGATAATTCCAAACGAGAGCAAAGCAAGTGGACACATAAGAATATGTAGACCCCGGATCAAATAACATGGTTAACATGACAAACATGTATCATACCATGATGACAAAGATCTCGAGGCCTCGGCCTCTAGCCTACCCGAAAACGCATACATATGGTTACGTCCGCCACGACCACCTAACCTTCTTGGCTGAGAAGCACCTCCAGCACCCTGGGGACCACCCCTACTATCTTGTGCACCACCTCTAGCTGGTTAGTGGAGCCTTAGGGGCCCAAACTGCCTCACGATGCCTCGCCTCACCCCGAACCTGGGATAGTCCCTAAATGAACCTAAACTTACACACTCTAAGCACCTCTATCTCGAATACGGCCGATGAGAAGATCCTGCTAAACTATACTGGAAACCACGGCTCGAATACCCAAAGTGTGAACCTTTGTTTAGTCCGGAAAGGAACTTTGGCCGCCTAGACTACTTCCGACCGAATAACCACCCTAAGTACTTAGCACTACCTGAATTGATTGTAAGGCTAAAAAGTACTAAAGGTTTTCTCTCCTAAAGAAACCCCTACCTCGGGAGTGAGAACCACTAAAACCACCCCGGCGGCGTGGGGCCTCTTGTCTCCACCTCCATAGGCCTCATGGCGCATCCCCTCAATAGTCCTTGCATGATCCATAACTAGAAGGAAAGTGGATCCTGATGCCACTAGCTGCTCTGCTTCCATATGGAGTGGTAAAGTCAACTCCTTGACAAATCTATTTAACCTTGCTCCATGTTTCCAATAATGAAGAAAGATACCTAGCTAGCTCATGGAACTGCAACTCATACTCTGTGACTGACATTAAACCCTGCTAAAGGTCCGTGGAACTCATCCCTCAATCAAGCCTCTGGGCGTTGTGAGGTACATAGTTATCCAAGAAGGCCTTATAGAATTAATCCCTACCATGGAGGTGACCAATCAGTTCGCACTCAAGGCAAGCTCTCCACCACTACTTAAATGACCCTCCATCTGAAATATAGTGTAATCTACCCCATGAGACTCTACTAAGTCAGGTTATTCCACCTTTCCTTGCAACTCAATAGAAAGTCATGGGCGTCCTCTCGGGGAACCTAAAACCCTGTGAGGACCTAAATATGATAAATTGACCAAGCATCTTCTGCTACTCAGAGACATAACCGGCCTAGTTACAATAGGCCGAGCAAATGAAACGACACTCCTGAAATATCTCTGACGGGGAGCCAAACAGCAGTTGCGCTCCCGAATCCTAAACACCCTGTGCCACTGCTCTAAGCTAAAGTTTGTGCCTCACCTTCTAACTCCTGGAACCACTACAGTTCCAGGCGAAGCCCATTCCTATGACATGTCCTCTAGAAAGGCGATCCTAACCATGGTATCCAAGAACCGGCGGGCTACGTAATCCCGGTGGAGGCCGGGCTGTCCACCCCTCCGCTCGATGCTGTGCTCAATCTAAATTTCTATCTTGTGGTGAGAGTGCCTCGTCGACTCCTCGATCCGGGCGCCTGCAGCTCATGCCCGCCTCATCCTTTAGCTCTAATCCCCACTGACTCCTCAGCTTCAGCCTGACTGTTGGTACAGAGCCTGCCCTGCCTACCGATGATCTTGTTCGAACCATCTGAGACAGAATGAAACAAATGAAGCTTAAGAAGTTAGAAGAGTCAAGAAACGCACCATAAGAACTGTATGTGGAGTTTTATTGTACTTGTAAGCATTCACTGCATTAGGCCGGGAAAGTGGGGTGGAACATTGGCTCTAGTGTAACCAACTTCTTCTTACTTCATAATTTCTCAGTGAGCAAGATTCGTACATATTATCCATGGATGATGAGGGCTTTTTTTTCGTTCCTCTCTGCTAAGGAGAAATCAAATTGGGCATCTTCAACTCTCCTGAATGCATCACTAGTTGAACTTTTCTTGTCGCACAACTTTTGCTCGTTATGCTTCTACCATCAACCCAGTGGGAGATTGTTACGACATAGGATTTGACTGCTAACCAGAAAAACATAAATTACAAAATAAATAATATAAGCCAAATTTAAATACCAATTAACTATTTCAACACCATATTCCCTACAATGGTGCCAAAATTTGATCACGCCCAAATTACACCTCACAATAAAGCATAAAGTGGTCGCTATCAAATATAGTAAACCAACTAGGTTGGGTCAACTTATGGTGTAGGGAAGAAACAAATGTTGATGATGAATAAACCAACGGTAGCCGAATATTTCGCAGGGGCTAAATACAAAAAGTAATTCTAAACAATTATTGTTGTTATCAAATTAATGAGACAAAACTAAATTCAGTTTCACAGATTTCATAACGTACTAGGCTTATTTTATTCGTGATCTATCCTGATGAATTTTGTGTAAGACTAACGATTAAGTTCATCTAACGCCTCTGACCTACATTGAATTTCACCTAAATCCTCTAGAACTTTTGGTGTGTATATTTTCCCTCGCCATAGTCTTGGATTAACTATCCTCGCTAGAGCTCAAGTTAATTATATAAGGGTTGGTAGCATCAAATTACCATTGTTTATTCTCCTTTCCTAACTTCAACATCTTTGGTCGAAAGAAGTTAGTGATATTGAAAGCACGCCTCAAGATTATAACTAAAACTCATTAAAATGAAGAGAATAAAAATCCACTCAATTCACCATTCAAGAATCACTATTTTATTTTGCCTACATTTGTTAATCCATCATGGTTCCCACAATCCTAGCTCAAGAGATTTAACCTGCTCATGTTTGAGAAAACAATAACATAAGATTTAGAAGAAGTCGTAATGAAATACTTATCAAAATAAGAAATTGTTTGATAAATCTCCAAAGCTAATTAGAATCATAAGAATTTGATGAATTCTCCCATAAATATTCGACTAAGTAGCTGCACTAATCTACATGCAATTCTTATGAGTTGTTGAGTCTAATTTGTTCCCTAAAACGACCTCTAAGAAGCGGCTATATAGTAGTAGATTAAGTCCGCATTGTTTCTTCTTGGATTTGATTAGAGTTTGCGCTCGTTCCTACTAACCGGGATCGCATTCTAGCCACCCGGACCGCCCGTGCTTTGTGTAGCCTATCATGCCAAGATGTATATACATCGTGGCAAAGACATAACATTGGTGTGTCTGCACCCTGCTTCTTTTGGAAACTCTTGCTCTTTTAAGCATCAAATAAGTCCAAATCTATCATTTTAATCTCTACAAATATATAATCATGTGCATTAGCTCTTTTTCATAAATATCATATAAAACCAAAGATAACACACATAATTTGTTCTCAAAAAAGTTAATCAAGGGCAAAATAGGCCAAATATGCATAAATACACCCAACCACACCAGCCCAACCTACCCGAACATCATCTTCAATGTGAGATCCTATAAGGAACCCAAGACCTTTCCTATATCAGGATCCTAATACCTCAAATGTAGATTTAAGGAGAGCAATTCAATTACTCACCTGACTTCTTTTACACTTCGTAGTTTATGTACCTCCTAGAATCCTATGATATGACCTCAAGTGAAAACGGTGAAGAAAAAACTGAAAATTCACACCAGTCACAAAATGATTCGTGAGGTGAGTCGTGATTTTGTTATTCACGAGCGTGAAGTTACTCGTGGTAAGATCGGTTTGGCAAAGTCGAGTGAGAGGCCAAGGGCCTGACCATGAGTCGTGGCCTGACTCACGACTCCCGAGGTCACCTACGGTCAACCCTAAGATTGGCAAAATTAGGACGGGTAGTAGGCCACGGAAGGTGAACACGAATTGTGGTCCGACCTCACGAGCCCGTAAAGTCACCCATGGCCCTCTTGGAGTTTGCCAGACCACGGGTCAAGGGCATGAGTCGTGCCCCAGTGGCAATGACCCATTAGGTCCCTCGTGAGGATCGGCGCACGTAAATTTCCGCGTTTTAATAAGGGTGGTCTAGTTCCTAAGTCCCTAAGGCCTAAAATACATCGTTTTGGATATTTTCTGAGTGTGATAAAAGGTGTTAAGTCCCTATTGCATGCCCATTCTCATGCAAAACTTAGAGAGGGTTCTTGAGAGATTCAAGGCCTCTTCCCCAAATTTTCATCAAATTCTTTGTAGGTGTTCAAGGAACTTGGTCCATTTAATCCGCGTTTATGTAGGGTTTTAAAATGTTTGAAATTCTTCCCCTCCCATGCCCAAATCTGTTAATTCATGAATTCTCCTACTCAAATTCCATGGGGTTTTACCTAAAGCATGACAATGTGATTTCTCCTATGGTAAGGATTAATTGAGTTTTTAACTATTGAATCATGCATGTTGGACAAGTTTATTATTTTCTTCAAAATCATGTTTTAATCTTTTAACTTTAAATTTTATATTTTTTATATTGTTTGTTTTTTGTTTTTGGGGTTTTTTTTTGTTATTTTAAGTTTATTGATTATGGTATTGCATGAATCCAAGTTACCCATGTTTATGAGCATATTTTGAATGAATTGAGTATGATGAAGCATTGGGCAATTCCCATATGATGAAGAATGATTTACGATTTATGAAATGAATTTCATGATTTATCAATTCTATGATATCGCCGATGAAAAGGCCTTGATTCTTTGCTGCTACATGTTTTAAAGGGGATCAATGATGACAAATGCTATATCTTAGCCAATGAATTTTTATGCATGATGTTAATGATTTGCGGCTAGCTCTATATGCATGTTTTTGGGAGCTGCATCTAGCACCGAGCAGCCTCTGGGCAGTTTCAAAGGAGATACTGTATCTCATGCCACGTGCCACTCATGGGTTGTAAAATGATATGATGTATTGATAATGATCCCCACAAATGTGATATCACGCCTATGCACGACCTCGCTTGGCAAGCCAGTGGCGCCTGGCCCGCCACTTGAGCTAGACAAAGGGGGCACTTGAAAGGCTCTACCATGATGGTGTCGGTTATGACGAGTCCTCCCATTGTTCCACATATTTTTATGCATTGTTATGTTTATGTTATTATATCAAGTTATATTTTGATAAAGTTACTTACCATTATGATAATGAATGATTATGAATGATTTGGAAAGCCTCGAAATTATGTTTATTATGAAGATTTTTATGTAAGCATGATGTCCTCCTCCTATGTCTATTTATGAGTTTACTTTACTTTTAAAATATCCATTTTACTTACCTTGCATACTTAGTACGTTCCACATACTGACCGCATACTTTCTATGTTGTATCATTTCATGATACAGATCCTCGGATCTCAGCTCATCCTCACTCCTTAGTTATCCCAATCTACGAAATTAGCTTGTTGGTGAGTCCTCATGTTCCGTGGTCATTTGATGAATTCCTCCATTGATTATGTTTCAGTATTGCTCGAGTTAGTTGGGGATGTTGTCCTATCAACCCATCTTACTTATTAGAGGCTTTGACAAATTATAGTATTTAGCTTATGTAAATGTTTTGTATTTCCTGATGTTAAGTCATGGTTACATTTATGCAATGTTGTATGCCTAATATTCCTTTTATTTAAATGAATTTAGTTGAATGAATGAGCTGGCGGTTGACATAGGGTCTCTCTGGGTCCCTTTTCCCGTGTCTATGATCCGATGTACGCTCGGGCATGACAAACTTGGCATCGGAGCAATAGGTTTGAAGTGTCCTAGGTACCAAATCCGCATTAGGTAGTGTATTTTTCATGGGTGTGAATCGTGTACACCTATGACGAAAGGCTAATAGACGTTTAGAAATGTTCCCTTTCTTTTCATGTTCTATATCATGCGATGAAAATCCTTTCCATCCTTCTAATTCATGCAATTCGCGATTGAAGAATTGTGGCTCCTAAGAGAATTAACAGACGGAGGAATGGAAATGATGAAGGCCACGAAGATGGACATGACCAACGGGCACGCAAGCCCTGTTTTTTCTAGAGCCTCAATACCTAAAGCTAGCTTCCTGCGCCAGTTTCGGGCGGCGATTCGTATGTTGGCGCAGACTTGACCGCTCACAGTCAATCAAGAGGATTTGCATAAGTTCCACGGAATGGAAATGCACAAGGATCGGATTGTGAGACTTCTTGGAGGATGAACCCTCCCTGAGTTCACGGGGACTAAAGGTGGATAGAGGATCCACATAAGTTCATTGAAGGGATCTTGGAAGGTCACTCAGGTTATGGGGGTGGCAAATGGGGGAGTGTGTAGATTGGCCTCATATCACCGAAAGAAGTCGCCTCATATTTTGTACAAGTAATAGAAGGACAAAGCAGGCAATGGAGCTGTGCCTTATAAGTCAATGAAGCTCCATATGGCCTTTCTTGATAGGTTCTTCCCTTGGGAGATGAGGGAATTGAAAGCAGCTGAGTTTGTTAATCTCAAGCAAGGAAAGATGACGTTGATGGAGTACTCGCTGAGTTCACCCAGCTGTCAAAGTACTGTGAGTTGGTGATAGATCATGGGTGAGCCGATTTGTTCATAGCGCTTGCGCTATTTAGACAAGGATTGCGGTGATCTCCATTCTTCATCGCATATGGACTCTCGCATAGTGTTGTACACCCAACAGATGGAGGCAGCCTCGTATGAGGGAGGGAGGCAAAGAGAGCTGGACGTATAGTCGGGTTTTCACATCGAGGTCGACAGGGCTACCGTCTACGCCCAAAGCAGGGGTCACTAGCCACTTCGCACTATCGTCAACTAGAGTCCCATCTAAATGTGCGATTAGAGGAGTAGGGCTCTAGGGTCGAGGGATCGGAGAGGGGCACCCAATTAGAGTATACTTCCAACTCAGAAGTGCAGCAAGAGTCACACTAGGGAGTGCCTGCCGATTTAGATGTCCGCCAGTGTGGTAGATCCGGGGCACATGCGCCAAGATGTCCATATTCGCATAGGGTGATGATAGGGGCCGAGCACACCACTGTGACAAAGAAAGAGCTCCTCCAACCCGTTCAACTCCAGGGAGAATCTAATAGCTGGGGGTGGCGGTCGCACCAAAATTGATTCTATTCCCTTCCTCGCGCCAGAGAAAGAGAATTGGCCTTGATTGTGTGGTCACCGGTATGTTGTGTGTCTTCCATATCGATGTTTATGCCTTGTTATACCCAGAGCAACATTGTCTTTCGTGACTCCTTACATTCCTAGTAGCCTTGGAGTTAGTCCCGAGACCTTGTCGAATCCATTTTCTGGCCACTCTGGGCTTGGTGACCCATTTAGGCCAGATGAGTATATGAGGTTGCCCGCCATTGTGGCCGCATAAGGTTACCTCCTGGGCAGAGTTTGCAGAGTAAGCCATGATCGACTTTGATGTTATTCTTGGTATGGATTGGCTGTTTGCAGGTTATGCTTTGATTAATTGTAGCTGTGACTCATGGAGTTTCATTTTTTGGGTGATCTAGTTTTGGAGTGGAAGGGTAGCTCGGGCGGTGCGTAGGTCGGTTTATTTCCATTCGGTTAGCTAGGAAGATGATCTCTAAGGGGTGCATGTACCACCTAATTAGGGTTAAGGATGTGGATCCGAGACCCCGACTATTCGCTCGGTTTGGTGGTGTGCGAAAATTCCGCAGGTGTTTCCGAGGATTTTCCGTGTGAGTTCCTCCTGAAAGGGAAATTGATTTCGATATTGACTAATTTCCGTATACGCAAATTCTGTTTCTATCCCTCCTTACAGGATGGCTCCAACCGAGCTAAAGGAATTGAAAGATCAGTTAAGGGATTTGTTAGATAAGGGCTTCATTAGATCGAGCCAGTCTCCATGGGGTGCGCCAGTTCTATTTGTTCGAAAGAAGGAAGATTCCCTTCGCATGTGTATTGACTATCTAGCTTGAACAAGATTAATATCAAGAACAAAATTCCTTACCTAGGATCAATGATTTGGTTTTACCAGCTTTAGGGTGCCGGGTGCTTCTCCAAGATCAATCTCAGGTCCGGGTATCACCAGCTCAGAAGTTCCTAGAGAGTGACTTCCCAAAACCGCTGTGACCCTAAGATGGTCACTACGAATTGTTATATCTTTGGGCTAACCAATGCCTTGGGCTGTAGCTTTGACCCGACGAACAGTGGTGTTCAAGCAATATTTGATATGTTTGTGATTGTTTTCTATCGACGACATTCTATATAATTTCGAAGTGAGGAGGAGCATGCCACTCATTTGAGAATAGTGTTACAAACCCTCAAGGATTGTCACTTATATGCAAAGTTCAAAAGAAGTGTGAATTTTGGCTAAACTCGGCAGCATTTCTGGGACATGTACTGCTGAAGGCATAAGGGTAGATTCTCGTAAGATAGAAGCGGTGAAGAATTGGTCTAGACCGGTGAATCCTTAGAAATCTGGAGTTTGCTGGGTCAGCAAAGCACATCAAGATTTGTTGAGGGCTTTTCATCAATTGCGTCCCATTGACTGTGCTGATCAGAAAAGGTAAAATTCTAATGGTCGATGCTTGTGAGAAAAGCTTCCTAAAGAGTTGGAAGACCATCACTTCAACAAGACCAATGTTGACCTTACCCGAAGGTACCATGGCTTCATTGTCTATCGTGATTCTTTGAGTCAAACTGATGTGTGTTGATGCAAAGTGGGAAGGTAATAGCCTATGCCTCGAGACAGATGAAAGTTCATGAAAAGAATTACCCTAATTTATGATCTCGAGTTGGCCGTTATGGTGTTTGCATTGAAGATATGGCGGCATTACTTGTATGGGGTCCATGTGATGTATTTAAGGATCACAAGAGCTTGCAATATGTGTTCACACAAAATATCTAAATCTTCGCAAAGGAGGTGGTTGGAGTTACTTAAGGACTATGACATGAGTGCCCATACTACACCGCAAGGTTAATGTGGTGGTGGATGCACTTAGTAGGCTCTCCATGGACAGTGTTTCCTATGTGGATGAGGGAAAGAAGGATTGGTGAAGAAGGATGTCCACCGACTTGCAAGATTGGGGGTTTGATCGATCGACTTAATCGATGTGAAATGCATACATAATGGATCTGTAATCATCCTGGTGGTTGATGTTAAATCTAGGCAAGATGAGGATCCAATATTTAGGAAGCTAAAGGAGGCTATGGCGGAGTCAAAAGGTTGACGTTCCCGAAGGGGATATGGTGCCGCGATACTGTGGTCAACTATGTGTTCCGAACATCGATAATTTGAGAGTTCGTATATTACATGAGGCACATGGTACCGTATATTCTATCGATCCAGATCCATGAAATGTATGGGGGATTTGCAAGAAATCTATTGGTGGGATGGTATGGGAAGAAAAGATATTCTAGGCCTAAAAAACAACTAAACTTCCAAGAAGTGAAAGTCGAACATCAAAGGCCTGAGGCGTATCAGATATCAAAGATTCCCATTTGAAAGTGGGAAGGGATTAATATGGATTTTGTTACAGGCCTAACTCGTACTCGCCGACATTATGACTCCATTTGGGTGTGGTGGTGGACAGGCTAACTAAGGCGGCGACTTCCTACCGCTCCAAGACCAAGGATTCGGCGGATGATTATGCTATGTTGTATATTTAGGAGTTGGTTCGATTTCATGGAGTGCCCTTGTTCATTATCTCGGCACCGACGTACCCGCCACTCTCGCTCCGGCGTTCTTTCAAAGAGGAATTGGGACACAGGTTAAGCTTTAGTACAGCCTTCCATCCACAAACAGCACGGCTGTGAAGAATGAACCATTCATACCTCGAGGGATATAAGCCGAGGGTAATGGTTATGAATTTGTGAGGCGCTGATGATCATTTTCCTCGACGAGTTTGCTTATAATAACAGTTACCACTCCAGTATCCAAATGGAACCGTTCGAGGCTCTTTACGGGTGTAGGTGTAGATCTTCCATCATATGGTTTGAGGTTTGTGAGGCAAACATGATAGGACCAGATTCACTTTCACGAGGCTATGTTGAAGGTTCAATTGATAAGGACTCATGAATACCTCGTGAGTCATCGAAATCGTATGCTAATGTGAGGAGAAGAGATTTGGAGTTTGATGTGGACGAATGGGTATTTCTAAAGGTATCTCCCATGAAGGGATCCATGCAGTTCGGAAAGAAAGGTAAACTCACCCCCGTTAGTGTTGGCTCCCTATCGGCCGCTGAGGAAGAGTTGATAAGGTGGCGATGAGTTGACTTGCCTCTGAGCTATCTTCGGTTCATCCCGCTTTCATGTATTGAAGAAGTGCTTAAGGATCCATCCTTGGTAGTTCCGTAGACAAGATTGGAGTGAAGGGACAACCCCGCTTATGAAGAAATTCCCGTTGAAATCTTGATCGTCAGTTCGTGAGGGTCGAGGAAGAAAGAAGTAGCTTCAGCTTAAAGTATTATGGATAATCCTAACGTGCGTTGAGGGAGCTACATGTGAAGCTAAAGGCATATGATAGCTAAATACCCTCATTTATTCCCTACCGCCTCGTTTCGCCCGAGGTATCGCCTTTTCCCATTCACCATGCATGCATGGTTTTACGATGTGGGTAAATGTATGTAATGTCCGACCAGCTTTAGCTATGTAGTTCCTTTTCCGTAGGTAGTCATTCCGTCGCTTTTGACTTAAATGACTGGCACTGTACTGTGATAGCTTGTTTTTGAGTTTTTGTATGTTTTTAACATTAAAGGACGAATTTTCCCAAGGGGGGAGATATTGTTATACCCTCGAAACCCAAGGTTCGTAACCAAGTGAAAAACGGGAGAAAACCGAAAATTCGCACTAGGGTCGCTGCAACGCTGTGAGGTGAGTCGGGAGGAGCACGAGTCAATGAAGTGACTCGTGGTCATCTTGGTTTGGCAAAGTCTGAGTGAGGGGAGGCCACGGGCTCGACTCACGAGTCGTGGTCAACCACGACTCATGAGGTCACCTGTGGTCACTTTTGGAGGATTGGTAAAAATTGGGATGGGTCAGTGGTAGGCTACGGGAGGTGACCTAACGAATCGTAGGGACTGATCACGACTCGTGTCACCCGTGGGGTTCCTTAGAGTTGTGGTCAGTGGACTCAATGGATCAAGGCCACGAGTCGTGCCCCGTGGCAACTAACCATTAGGTCCCTTGAAGGTGAGGACCAGCGCACTTAAATTTCGCGTTTTAATAAGGGTGTATTCGTAAGTTCCTAAGTCTCTAATTCCTAAACTACATCGTTTTGGATATTTTCTGAGTGTGATAAGAGGAGTTAAGTCCCTATTGCATGCCTATTCTCATGCAAAACTTAGAGAGGCTTTGGAGATTCAAGGTCTTCTTCCCCAAATTTTAATCAAATTCTTTGTGGGTGTTCAAGGAACTTTAAGTCCATCTAATCTCAGGTATGTAAGGATTTAAATAAGAACTTTCAACTGTGCCAAAATTTTGGAAAATAATGTTAATTTCAACTCAATTCTGAGGGTTTTTACCCAAAGCATGACAATGTGATTTCTCCTTATGGGTATGATTAAATTGAGTTTTAATCATTGAATCGCATGTTGGGCAGGTTTTGCATTATTTTCTTCAAAATCATGTTTCAAACTTTTTAAATCTAAATTGCCCATTTATGGAAGTATGAAATTACATGATTTATGATGAATATTCATTATTTTAAGTTTATTGATATGGTATTGCATGAATCCAAGTTACCCATGTTTATGAGCACATTTTGAATGAATTGAGTATGATGAAGCATTGGGCAATTTCCATATGATGAAGAATGATTTACGATTTATGAAATGAATTTCATGATTTATAGATTTATGATATTGGCCGATGAAAAGGGGTCTTGATTCTTGGATAAGCATGTTTTAAAGGGGATCAATGATGATAAATGTTATATCTTAACCAATGAATTTTTATGCATGATGTTAATGATTTATATATGAGCCTAAATGCATGTTTTGGGGAGCCATGTCTAGGCATCAGAGCAACCTGGGCTCAAAGACTACGCGGTGTCTCAGAACCATGTGCCACCGTGAAGCAAATTGTATGATGTATTGATAATGATCCTCAAATGTGAGAATCACGCCTTATGCTCGACCCTAGCCTGGAAAGCCAGGGTCGGCTCTGCCCACGGAGCTTGATTGAAGGCATCAAGTGAAAGGCTCTACTATGATAAAGGCTTCTGCTATGACGAAAGTTCCCATTGTTCCACACATATTTTTATGCATTGTTAGTTTATGTTATTATCTCAAGTTATATTTTGATAAAGTTATTTTTACGAATATGATAATGAATGATTATGAACGATCAGAAAGCCTTGAGCCTTATGTTTTATTACGTAAGATTTTTATGTAAGCATGATGTCCTCCTTAAGGGCTATTTATGAGTTTACTTTTTACTTTGAAAATATCTATTTTACTTTACCTTGCATACTCAGTACATTCCTCGTACCGACTGCATACTTTCTGTGTTGTATCGTTTCATGATATAGGGTCCAAATCTCGTGATCATCCTCATCCTTAGTCCATCCCTATCTACGATATCAATTTGCTGCGAGTCCTCATGTTCCGAGGTCGTTTGATGAATTTTCCAGTTGATTATGTTTCTGTATTGCTCAAGTTAGTTGTGATGTTGTCCTATCAATCATTTTTACGTATTGAGGCTGAACAAATGAGTAGTATTGCAGCTATAAATGTTTGTATTTCGATGTTATGTCATGGTTACGTTTCATGATTTTTTATGCCTAATATTTTATTTATTTAAATGAGTTTAGTTGAATGCATGAGCAATGGGTTGACTTGGGGTCTCTCGGAGTCCTTTGTCCTGTCTACGATCCGGGTGTAAGTTCGGGTCGTGACACCCCTAATCAAGATCGAAAATGTAACACCCCAAAGTTTCCTAAGACTAGATTCGGTGAAGTTGAATATGTTCATCGTGAGGAGTCTGCAATTCTCTCTGTACGATTGCTAGTACGACTTGTAGTAAGATGGTATGGTCGTAGCAAGACTCGTGGTAAAGTTCAGAGGCTCATTCTGCACTGCATGAGTCGTGAAAGCAGGTACGACTCATGTTCATGGAGTCGTAACATGCTACCGAGCTGTTAGGTTTTGGTCAAACGAGTGATTGTATGACTCAGTAGGGATCTATGAGTTGTGGTAGGCATTGGGGGAAATAATTAGAGAGTTGAGAAATTGACTAGCTAGCTGCTGTGGGAACCACGAGTCATAAGTTGGTTGTGCCAACTGAACTGCCAGCAGGACTAGCAAGGTATTTTTTCAAACGAATCATTAAGGAAATTTTTGAAATTCTTGTTCTAACTCCCTAATGACGTCGTTTTTAGCCTTGAAAGAAGTGTTCTAAGGGTTAAGTCATTCTATGTCATTAGACTCCAATGCATGCAAGACATTGAGATTCCCTTTCAAGATCAAGCTAGAAATTCTCCCAAATTTCTTTCCCAATTCTCTTGGGCTTTCAAAGCTAGTTTGGAAATTAGTTTACCCAGGTATTTAGGGCTATAAATGAAGGTTTCCTTCCATCCTCATGCCCAAATTTCTCCTCAAGTTCATGAATTCAAGTTCTTAAAGTGTATTGATTTCTAGGGTTTTAACCCAATTTTTTAAAAATTCTCTATGATATGTTTATGGGTCTAATCCCCATGATCTAAAGCATATTTTAAAGTCTAATGCGCAGATTTTATCACAAATTGATTATAATATCATGATTTCAAGTTATTAGAAATTAAGCCCTATAATGCAAGTTTTATGAAAAGTCAAGCTTATGATTCATGATTTCAATTATAATGATATATCAAGTATGATCAATGTTTATGAACTCACCACTTATGATTCCATGATTATGATTCATGAAGACTATTTCAAGTATGCGTGATTTTATTATTTGGGGAAGCCCATACAAGTGTTAAGTATGCGGCGATTTAGCCAAGGCTAATAAGATCAAAGGAGCCATGGTTCGTGAGTCAAGACTCCCAATGCAGCTTATGATATATTTTGGAGTCAAGACTCCCAATGTTCAGATTTTAAGCTATGTGGCAAATTATGGATTTCAGCTGAGTGAAAAACGATGAGCACTATGCATGTAATTATGATTTCAGCTTTGTTGAAAAATGATGTGAGCACTATACATATTTTTAGGAGTAGTGTCTAGCACCGAGTAGGCTTGGGGTTCTAAGGTCTTTTGTCTCATAAACTACGACTCAATGTAGGTATATTTATATTTGGGACCTCTCAAGAGAGTTTTCCCCTGTCCTAAGGGGCCTCAGTGTATCACTCGAGTGCCTAAGACTAGACCCGGAATTTAAAAACAGTTACAACTGAAAATTATCACAAAACGGGTCATGTAACGGATCGCTGGTTCCACCAATGATCTATAGGAGGTGCCTAGTGAGGTACAGCACGTCAAAGTTGGGAGTAATGGTCAAGGAACGACCCGTGATTTTGATGTCGAGTCGTTGTTTGTGGTTGTGGTGAGACTGGCCTTTAGTCTAGGAGGAAGTAATGTCAAAGGGAAGACTCTCATGAGTCAATGGATCATGGTAAGTAACCGAGGGAGTGAGTAGGAAAATCTACCAAGGTGACGGATGGAAACTATGACTTGTTGGAAGGGAGGCACAAATCGTGGTGTGGCTCGTGGGAAGGCCCCAGCCCGCTGTGGGAAAAGTAACAGGAGGGATCCAATGGGATCATCGTAATGTAACTAGTCATCTTGTCAAGTCGTGGTGTTAGAATCTAAGAAGTTAAGATTTGGCCGGTGGATGTAACGAACGGATACCATGAGTCGTGGAATCCAGGCATGACCCGTAGGATCGCCCGTGGTTAAAGGTGATAGTGCAGAATTTTCAGAAATTCATTAAGGGTATTTTTATCATTCCTAAGTCCTAGGTCATAAAACTACATCGCTCAAGGCTCGAAATGCAAAGGTTTTATGATGTGGGAAAATCTATCCTAGGCTCATTCAAGATCCACGCATGCATATTGAAGGGGTTTAGGAGGTGATCAAGTTAGATTTCTTCAAGATTTCCCGTCAATCTTTCTTGGGCAATCATGAGTGGTAAAACTTATCTTCCCTGCCATGTTGGGTTATGAATGGGTGGATCCTTTCACACCCATGCACAATCTCTAAATTATGAAATTCCTGTGTTGATTCTATGGGATTTTAACCCAATGCATGAAATTTCTAATTATCTAAGGGGTATGATCTAAGTATGAGCTTTTTCTATTATTGAATAACTAATCATGGGCAAGTTTTACGTTGTTTTTCATTAAAATCATATTTCAAGATTTATAAATTTAAAATCCCATTTATGAGAAGTTCATCAAAGTTGAAATTTATGATGAATGTCTATGTATGATGAAATGTTAATGATGAAAAGAATGTTTTAAAGTTACTCATGTTTATAATCATGTTTTCAAGTGAATTGGTATTTTCAAGCATGTTAAAGTATTGGGAAATTTTCACATGTCCAAGTATTATTTAACATTTATGATATGGATTTCATGATTGATCGATTTATGACGCAACATTCATGGGCCCTTGATTCATGGCTGAACATGTATGTAAATAGGGATCAACGATGTTAACATTTATTTGGCCGAGAGTCTCATGAATGATGTTTATAATTTACAATAATGTTTCACGTGCATATTTTTGGGAGTATTGTCTAGCACCAGTATCCATTCAAAAGGACTACGTCGGTGTCTCATAACTATGCCACCGAGGTTCATAATATTACAAATTACAAAGTAATGGATCCCCTCGTGATGATATCGCTACTGCACGTCCTCGCTTGGCAAGCCTGGGACGACTCGTCCACTCTGAGTGAGATAGTTGGGGCATCATAAGGCTCTACCATGATGGTGCTCGCTAGTGACGAGTCCTTCCCATTCTCTCATGATTTATGCATGGTTATGTCTATATTATTTTGGGCGCAAGTCACGTTTAATGAAGCTTTCTCCTATTATTATGATTATGATTGATTTAAAAATATTTTTATTTTTTTTATTTTTTTTATTTTTTTTAGTTTTTTTATATTTTTTATATTGTTTGTTTTTTGTTTTTGGGGTTTTTTTTTTTTTATTAATTGATTAATTTCTCGGTACATTCCACGAATTGACCGCATACTTTTTTTGTTGTATCATTTCATGATACAGGCCTGACTCAGGACACAGCACCGCCGCTAGCTTGTTCCCGGAGCATCCGCTCATTGTGAGTCCTCATCTCCCAAGGACCAAATAGATATCGTTTATCTTTATGTTTAGTTTTGACTTGTTTGTTAGTCGGGGTGTTGTCCCATCAACCATCAAATATGTTAGAGGCTTTAAGACTATGTGAAGTATTCAGCCTGTCATGTATGAAGGCGTTTCATTCCTATGTTATTTCATGATTATGCTTCCGCTATGTTATTATGTTGAGTATTCCGCTTATTTGATTGAGTTAGATGTATGTTCATGCCATGGGCTCACTTAGAGCCCCTGCTCCTTGTCCCGTTATAATTCGGTCTACATTCGGCCATGACACTCTACTTGATATTATCATTGCTCGTGATAGCGTCCTTAGCCCCGGCAAGGCTTTTTAGACAAATTTCCGTCTCACTTGAGTATGATACTTGGGAATACGTAAGCTCTAATGAGCAGGTCATGAGACAGCCTCCCATTGTTCCTCATGATTTCAATTTCTCATGTTCAAGTGACTTATGGATATATTTAAGTGGTGCTTGATTTGAATCTAATGTCTATTTTAAGAGCTTTATTTACGATTTCAAATTTATTACAAGTCATATGATTTATTTTTAATCTTTGGTCACTATATTCAAGTTATGATAACCAACTTACATCATGTGTTACCTGATACAACTTTCAAAGATGCGCTCGTTACTCTTATGATCCAATTGCCAGTATTTATATGCATGATTTCAGTTAACATTTACTAAACATGTTTTATAAAATTCTTTACATAATTACTACATTCAAAGTCATTGACTTATACTCTATGCTATATCAAGCTTCATGATAGGTGTGATCCACCTTAGTCTCACCGAGCAGCTCGCTTCCCTATTAGTCCGGGGCTTAGCCCATGTTAGGTGAGTCCTCATCTTCCGTACATCATTTAGTTGTTGATCATGTCATTTTAGTTTTATGCTTAGAGATAGTTGGGGGGCGATCCTGAGACAGCATCTCATCAGTTAGAAAGGCTTTTAGACATAGACAGTATGTTCAGCTTGAGATTTAGCATTGTGATGTCATCATATGATATATGTTATGTTAATTTTATTTCTTTGATCATGTTTGGTTATAAGTTTCTGCTGTGAATTTATGCCTGAGTTTCTATATACATGTCATGGGTCGACTTGGAGCCATTCGTTGTTCTACGTCCCGTGTCTCTGATCCGGTCCTAGCTCGAGTCGTGACAAACTTGGTACCAGAGCCAAGGTTTATATTTGTCCTAGGTGCCCGAAAGCCACAGCTAGCAGTAGTCTTTTTCCATGGGTGTGAAGCGTGTCACCCTTATGAGGAAGAGGCTACAAGTCATTTTTAGGAAAATTTTCTTCTATGACTTTATCATGTGTGTAGGGTGTGAACCCTAAAAGTTCCTCTCCTAATTCATGCTTTTACGCACTTTGCGTACACTCGCTCCCGTGGGCGAGACAAAGTGGAAGAGGAAATGGTAACGGGAGCCCACCAGCCCCACTAACTCAGTAGCCCTCCTTAGTGGCAAGTGACGGATGCGGTCGAGGCTACTTTCAAAGTGTTAATATGGGATATGACCACTGGGCCTAACCAAGCAGACAGCCACACCTATGAACCCACAGAGGTACTCATTACTAGGTTCGAGACTCTACCAAGAAGAGTCTGTCTATGATTCACGGTCCTATGCGGGTGATCACGGAAATAATATAGGTCCGTGTTACGCTTTATAGCTTAAATTAGTCGTGTTTTCTAAGCTATTTGATACATTTTCATGTGATTTTTATATAAAAGTGAAGATATGTGCTAACCAACATGATTAGCCTTTGGTTTGTAGGTTTTTGATGACTTTTGAGGAGCTAAATCATGAATTGGTGAAGTAGAGGCTTGGAGAAGGAATAGGCCAACGCCGGCAAAGAGGAGGCCTTAAAATGTGCCCCACCGGCCAATGCCGTGGGGTGCTTACTCACAGTGTGCTACCAAGACAGCCCCTCAAGTGCTGGGCAGCTGTGCCACGGCAAAGGTGGCTCCATGACCAAGAGAGGGTGTGACGCACCGCCTGAAGCAGCGTGCCACTGCAGGTTATCAAGCAAAAGGTTCTCCGCCAGTCGGACGGTTGAATTTTGAGTGCTGCGATGCCTCCATGTCACGAGGCAAGGCTCACATACACTCCGTGACACCTGAGCCGCTCCACGACAGCCGTAACGCAGCACGTTCTCCATTTACTACAACAGGACCCTAGCTCTTATTTACGCAATGGCCGATTTTATTCGAAAACCGCATAGGAGCATAGAAGGGGAGAACTCACCTAGGGTTCATCAAATTCTTTCTCATCACTAAATCTCATGTAAGTATGTAGTTAGGAGTAGATTAATAGTAGATTAGGAGATTAATTCGTAGAGATTTACTTAAATATGAATGCAAAGAACCCTTCCTCTAGGCTAAGCCATGAATTATGATTGTAATTTATTGATATTGTTTTTGGAATTGAGTTATTGATTGTTGTTTGCCTTGTATCTTGATTTGTTGGTTGTTTTAATGATTGATCACCATAAAAGCATATTGTTAGCTTGGGAAATAGCTTGAGAAGGCATTGTCAGCTAGACATGAGAATGTGGGGAGCATGAAGTAATCTCGGAGAGGTTCCGTTTGGATAGAAATATACCTAACACCTTGCTGTTGCCACACGGCTGAAAGACGCACCTCAGATGTCACATCACCACTCAAATAAGTAGGTGTGCGGCCGAGTTGGTGTTAAAATGGGTTAGGACGTTACGAAAGTCCCTAATCGCTTCCCTGTAAACCACAACATAATAGATTGCCCGCGATCAGAAAATTAAACTCCTCGCCACAACATGTCAGCTTGATTGTCGCTTTAGAGGCTCGAAAGACCACGAACATGTAATTCTAATTATGTGAAATAACAATTGATAGTACCATACTTGTTCCATTGCAAATCGTATTATCGCATTAGACACTGGTTTTAACCTATGTTGCTCCTAGAGCACTTTCTTAATATGTCGTTGACCCAAACTTAGACTTAACTTTATTCTCCAAACGAAAATGTCTATAACCAACACTTAAGATATTTATGATCACACTAAATGGGTAGTCAGAGGGAATGGGTCCAGTCCCTGTGGGTTCGACATTCCGGTTCAAAAGAGCCACTATATTACTTGCACGACCTGCATACACTCTGCGGGTCCATCAAGTTTTTGGGCGCCATTGCCGGACTCCTATTAAGTTTTGATAATTTATCTATTTTTGTGTGATTTAAAAATTTATCTTTAGTGTTATAACTGGTCTAGTTGTCTATTTGGCAGTGACAGTTTGTCCGCGAGCCGGCTAGAAATAGAGAGCTTGTAGATCCCGTTGTTGGAACTCAATCTGGCCAAAACTGATTATAAAGGAGAATATCAGAGCAAAGTCAAGAGACTTCAAGAAAAGGTACAACAACAACCACCCGCTGGGATGGGAACAATCATGAGTTGAAGCAATGGCAAGAAGACTGGGCCTGAAGTGGCAATCCTAATTAGCGATTTAATGACTTTAGTATCCGTAAACCTGAGTTCCGGAGGAACTTTGAGCTGCAATGTATATGGTGCAACCTGTTACATTCTAGTGGTCGCCTAATGGTACTGGCAATGGTGACCCGCAGCAGCACCCTCATGAGCTTTCGAGATTAGCACGCTGTCCTCACTTAAGAAGTCCACAGATATGTCCGATTGACCCTCTCCCATTTTCATTGTTGGAGAGGCGAAAAGTGGTCAAGGCCGAGCCACCGAACTTCATTACTTCATGGGATGAATTGGCTAGAAAGTTCCTCATTAGATTCTTTCCTTCAGCAAGACTCAAAGTTGAGAAGTAGGATACTCGCCCAAGCAGTAAGCTCCGATGAGAACCTATATATGGCTTGGGAAAGATTCAAGTCATTATTGAGAGATTGTCCTCTATCATCGCAATCAAATGAAGTGCTGGCCCATACCTTTGTAGAAAGTCTAGACCTGCATACTAAAAATATTACTAGACTCAGCCGGTGGGCAAGCCTTGAAAAAGACGATAAGGTTGTACACTTTGTTGAACAATTGCACAAGGAAATCCGTGAGTGGCACAAATAATCATCAAGAGGGGCAGAAGAAGAGCAGGTTGATAGAAGCGTATGGTTTGGAAGGCCTAAGTGTTACGCTTAGCTTCGCTTTCAACATCAAATGTTAATTCGGGCCAATAAACCGAGTATGCACCAACACCAGGCTGTGTTAATGGGGTCACAAGCTCCGAGTTGGTGTGAAATTTGTGGTAATAATGGGCACAACGCAGAATCTTGTGGAGCTAATCCGGAATCAGTCAATTTTGTTGGGAATGTGCAAAGGAATCGACTTCTAGAATAACCCACCGTAATTGGCAGGCTAACGAATTTTTCGTAAGTGGATACTGAAAAAGGTAATTTTATGCAACCTCAACAATACCGCACGCTAATAGGCAGTTGATGGGCACAGTAGGCAGCCGCATTGAGGAAACACTGCAGAAATTATGGAGACCTTAATTAGTTAGCGTAAAATCACAAGGATGGCAAAGCAGACTTAATGGAACTGCACAAGTAGCCACCCGAAATCTTGAAAAGCAAGTGGGTCAGATAGCAAACGCCAAAACATGAGGCCGCAAGGGGGATTACCAAGTGATGCAGATCCTAACCCCGGCAGATCAATGCCATCAGTCTTAGAAGCAAGGCAATTAGCTGATGCATGGCCTAAAGAGTTGAGAAAGGAGGTGCAAATTGCTTGGTGTTCTGTGACCATCCACCATTACCGGAGCAAATCAGTGGTGTCAAGTAACAAAATGTGCAATATTCATTGCAGCCAGCACAAAGACTACTCACCACCATTCCTCAGAAATTCAAAAAGAGCAAGGAGGAGAATGTTTCAAAAAGTTCTTTGAGACTTTCAAAGAACTTCACATAAATTTGCCTCTTATTGATGTCTTCGCATGAATGCCCAAGTATGCTAAATACTTGAAGGACGTGATGGCGAACAAAGTTAAATTGGTGGACGTCCAAACTGTAGCACCGACCGAGGAGTGTAGCCACAGGGTATTGAGCAAAAATGCCAAAGAAGCTCAAAGACCCCGAGTTTTACTCCTCCCCATACAAATTGGTAAAGTCAAGTGCTCCACGCTTTCAGGTGACGTAGGGCGCAAAGCAATCTAATGCCCTTATTCTTATTCAACACCTTGGGGTTGGGAAGACCGAGACTACAAGGTTGATGTTGCAATGGGCCGACAAGTCATACGGGGTGACACTCGGCGTAATCATGAGGACCTTTCTCATCAAAGTAGGTAAATTTATTATACCCGCGATTTTATTGTTTTAGATTTTCAGTTGATGACCAGGTACCTTCTAATCTTGGGACGGCTATTCTGCCACCGGAGGAGCGGATTGATTTGAAAAGACGGACCTGAAATGAGGGTCGAGGATGAAGCAGAGAAACTCTCCGGTCTACTAAGAGTGAAACTCATCCATAATTGGGCGTAAAACCTTGTCTTAGTGTGTTGGCAGGATAAGTGTGGGAAGGAGGAGTCCACAGGCCAAAGGAAATATCAAGTGTTCAACCCGGGTCTGATAAAGGACCGAAAATTCCAAAGAAGTTGGAGAAAGGGAGGGACAGTGGAGGCTGTTTCCTCTCAACAAATATAAGAAAAGGAGATGGTTCTCGAAAGAGAACCCGTGTATGAGGGATGTCCCTTGGGGGCAAGGGCCCACGCTTCTGGGCCACGCACGTAAAAATACACGCCGTTGGGAGGTAACTCAAGGTACCTGTGTACACTTTGTAATTTTGATTTTTATTTTGATTTTGTTATTTTAATTTGCTTGTTTGTGTTTTTGGTGGTGTTAGGCAATGTGTGGAGGGGGAAGTCCGAGTACCTCTGAGGAGGAAGCCAGAAGCATAGAAAAGGAAAAGTGTGGGGTCGACCACCCGCCGTGCAAGTGGGAGGAAAACATGCTACTAGCTGGGCCTAAAGGCCTCAGGGAGTATTTCGCCCTCTTGAAATGTTAATTTGATGCTAAGGGGACAGAAAATGATTTAAGTGTGGGGTGAGGGAAATTTTATATGAAATTTCAAAATTTTTGTGCCTAACAAATTATTGAAATGGAATGCTTGGGTGGAAAAATTTGAAAATTTTTGTGAGAGTCACATGAATTCATCACCTGCTGGTTTTTCTTTTTCGCTCCTTTTCCGACGGGGGTGTTTGAACCGAAGAATAAAATTTTATTTTTAAGTTTCTTCTTTGTATATACATAATGTTTTAGTCATAAGTTAGGGACTAAGCTCGACGATAGATGGATGACGACCGTCTTGAGGAAAATTAGTCAATAGATGCTGGGTTTTGAAACCATAGCTAATTGAGGGCTTGATGTTCTTGTTATGTGTTGTATATGATTGTAAGAGGCAAGTATGTTCAGTGTTGAAGCATGCAATTGTATAACCTTTGTTTGGCACACTTAGCTCTTGAATTTGACTCAATATTGAGCTTAATCTTTGAATTCTTGTGATTAGCTGAGTAAGAGGTCTCGCCAATGTGTCTTGAATCGGGAGTATGTGCAAGTGAGTGTAAGGTTTTTTGGTATTCTATGCTATTGTGGATCGTTTCAGAACTTGCCCGGTAAAAAAGGAAGCGAAATGAAGGATGTGAATTGTAGAGATGATTTAGGCATTTCTTTGAATTAACCCCATTTTTAGTCCCCTTGTTTTACCTACCTTGAAGAATTAATCCTAGTTAGCCTGAGCCTTGAGCCTATTCTTTGATAGCTGCAACATAAGCTCTGAACCTTCTTTCATTAACCTTGAATTTGACCCAAAGCTCTTAAGCGCTTGAAGAAGAAAAGTCTGAAAGAGTAAAGGAGTGAGGAGAATGAAAAGAAATGAAAAGTAGCAAGTTGTAGAAGTTGAGAAAGGACAAAGGTGGACTTGTGTGAAAATGGTTGATCATGATTAAGGAGTAAGAAAACAAAGTAATGAAAATTATTCGTAGAGCTCCTTACTGACGAGTCAAAAGTGCCTAAAATAAAAGGGAAACAGTGTTATAAAAAGAAACCATCTAAGATGATAAAAAGGGAAGTAAGGGAAGGGAAGTTCGCCATGAGGGCGTGATGATTTAAAAGCGCTTAGGAAAGATAGTCACTATTATCGTCATAATAGTACCTACCGTACTCCGAGTTAAATTACAACCTACAAAGTCCTACTTGATCTTACATTCACACATCCTCAAATTAGTAGAGTAAAACACTAAGGGCAAGCTTATGGGTCATGACATGAAGCATGTGAATTCTTTGTGAGAGTGAGGTAATTCTTTTTATATACCTACACATGTTGTGGGATGTAAAAATTGTTTTATCGTGTGATTGGGTAACTCTTCGTGAAGGCACATGTTTGGGCGAAGGATAAAATTCATGTGGGATTTCTTAATCAGTTGATTGACATGGGTTTGATTGAATTGAGAGTCGATTCTTGAGGGCTAAGAAGTCTTAACAAAGTTGTATTTCATAGCATGTTCTATATTTAGCTTGTATCTTACGTAATCATTATAGTCGTAGTTTGAATTAACTTGCTAAATTAGTTATGTGAAATTCTCCATATGCATGATATGTAAAAGGCTTGTTCGAGGACGAACAAGGCTTTTAAGTGTGGGGTTGTGATCACGGAAAAATATAGGTCCCGGTGAATACGCTTTATAGCTTAAATTAGTCGTGTTGCTCAAGCTTATTTGATACATTTTCATGTGATTTTATATATAAAAGTGAAGATATAAAAGCAAATCCAACATGATTAGCCTTTTGTTTTGTAGGTTTTTGATGACTTTTGAGGAGCTAAATCATGAAATGTGTGAAGTTAGGGCTTGGAGAAGGAATAAACGTGCGAACGTCGGCAAAGAGGAGGCCCAAAACAGCCAACCGGCGCTGCCGGGCAGTGCCACGGCAAAGTGCTGCCCAAGACAGCCAAGCAAGGGCCGTGCCACTACAGGTGGTAGGGCTCGCGTATCAAGAGCAGGACGCTGCCCAAGCAAACAGGCTACGTTCCGTTATCGCGGCAAGGTTCTGCTGAGCTGATTTTCGGGTTGAATTCCAGTGAGATTTCGCGATGCCTCCATGTTACGGAGGTCAAAGGTTCGCGATACACTCCGTGACATGAGCTGCCCACGACAGCCAAATTATGCACGTTCTCCATTTACTATAAATAGGACCCTTAGCCTTATTTCATTTGGTCACGATTTTATTCAGAAAATCTGCATAGGAGTGAAGGGAGAAGTGGGAGAACTCACCTAGGGTTCATCAAATTCCCTTCTCATCTACCAATCTCATGTAAGTATGTAGTTAGGAGTAGATTAATAGTAGATTAGGAGTAGATTAACGTAGATTTACTAACATGAATGGCAAGAACCCTTCCTCTAGGGTTGAAGCCATGGATTATGATTGTAATTTATGATATTGTTTTGGAATTGAGTTATTGATTGTTGTTTTCGTCTTGCATTCTGATTTGTTGGTTGTCTTTATGATTGATCACCATAAAAGCATATTGTTAGCTTGGGAAATAGCTTCGAGAAGGCATTACCTAGGCGGTCGACATGAGAATGTGGGGAGTACGGCAATCTCGGGAGGGGTTCCGTGTTTGGATAGAAATATACCTAACACCTGTTTGGTTACTAACAGCCGGGGTTATGAAAGACCAACTTGGGATGTCACATCACCACTGGACAAGTAGGTGCGGCCGGAAGCGTTAAATGGTTAGACGACGAAAGTCCCTAATCGTTTCCCCCCCAGAAACTACAACATAATTGATTGCCCGCGATTAGAAAATTAAACTCCTCGCTCACAATGATGCAGTGAGGCTAGATTTGCCGTGTTTAGAGGCTCGAAGACCATGAACATGCAATTCCAGTTATGTGAAATAACAATTGATAGTACCATGCTTGTTCCATTGCAAATCGTATTATCGCATGATTACCTGTTTTAACTCTATGTTGCTCCTAGAGCACTTTCAGAATATGTCGTTGACCCAAACTTAGACTTAATTATTCTCCAAACGAAAATGTCTATAACCAACACTTAAGATATTTAAGATCACACTAGAAATGGGTAGTTAGATAGAATGGGTCCAAATTCCTCGCGGGTTCGACATCTTGCCTAAAAGAGCCACTATATTACTTGCACGACCCGTACACTTGCGGGTCCATCAGCGGCAGAAGGTTTAAGAAAGGAACAAGGAGAACAAGAGGGCCGTAATCGATATTTTGAGTTTTCCTAGAAAGGTCGTGTGGTGAGAATCACCACAAAGCCCAACAAGAGAGAATTGGCTCTTAGCACCTTTATCAATTTGTATTCCACTACCCGTAGCCAAAGGGAAGAAAAAGGGCAGGAAGTTCGACCCTAAGATTTGGAAGAGCAAACCTAGGGTTAGGGAGATTACATATCCGACTTGCAATAGATGTGGAAGAACAACTTGTGAAAGGTTCTTGATAGGTTTAGATTCTTTCTTCTTTTGTGGAAAGCCCGGTCATAATCTTGTGAGATTGCCTGTCAAATAAGTGGTAAAAGGTAAAGCCCCGCCTATCTCTTCATAATTCTCCCATAGAATTTCACCCACCTTAGTAGGGAACATCACCGGTGTAGGTAATGGATAGGGCAAGGATCGGAGAGCTCGCTAGGAATAGTCACAGTATGTATTAAGCTTCAAAGCTGATCCTCACACATTGGTAGACTTGGGATTCACAGTATAAAGTAGAAGGTTCCTTTGCATCCTAGTATGAGTTTGTCCATAGTCGGTATGAAATGCATATAGGTATGAAGCCCTTAGTGATAACTTTAGGGGCGAATGGAAAGTCGTGAATTGCTATTAGTCTAGCCATAAGAAAAGATCCAAGAGCCTAGAACGATGGCCTTAAGCTAAGTGGGATATGATAAGTCGAAGAGTCAAGTCAAGTCTGAGCGCCATGTAAAGCAAAACCGAGTATAGTATCTTTGGGATGTCAATCTTCCCGTCCCATGTTTCCTTTATGTTTTAGTCGACGTTATGTTCTACTAAGCTTATGTTCTACTCCCATAATTGGGAGATAATCGTTTCGTATAGCAATCCCAATCTTCTCCACGATTCCAAAGAATCTCGCCTTCACGTCATGAAACCCATTATGTATGTAACTTATAACTTCAAAGATGCCAACCCTAAAGGAACTTTGAATCCAAGATTTGCCTTGACGGCTCATAAGATCGTGGCCATATCAAGTATATGCCCAATTTAGATTTGTTGAATGATTCGCTCATGATTTCCTTTCTAAGCCCCTACGAATGTTCCCCCATGATGGAAATGACGATTAAAATGTGTACGTTTAGGATAACTCTCTATTATTGCCATAGGTGCCAGGTATATAAAAGTTCATAAAGTATAGTTAATAAACTAAGCCCGGAAGATGGAATTCTCTTTGAATAGCTGTAGCTACAAGGATCCTTGGGATAATCATAAGTGATAGGCTCAAATGAGGTGATGGTGTACAAGTAGACCATAGCATTGTGTGACTAGGTGACTTCTTGATTAGAGCTCGAACCTATGAATTTCTTGTTAAGCGGGGAATAATGTTCTTAGTGGATAGTAACTCTAAAGTACTGGAGATGGCCGCTAGGCTTGAACGCCGTTAAGGTATGCCATTAGACTAAGACTATAGTGTATAAAATAGGAACCCGCTTAGAGTGTAGGCTGGAAAGATTGAGCACGAGACCAGGAGTTGTACTTCAGGTATTAGTATTCCGTTGGAAGTGAAAAAGAGAGCAACCGGTTGTATCACAAGGTCGCTCAAATCTACATCGGCTGCACGACTTATTTGGGTAATAGTGACCGTACAACCAAGTCAAAGACAAGGACTATACTAGATCTTATACAAAAGCTAGTTCGGTCACATGGGATTCTATTGTCTATAATCTTGGATAAGGGGTACTTAGGTCATCGCCGCATTGAGGATCGATTCAGGAGGGTCATGGTACTCAGGTGATGCTTAGCTCGCTTTCCTCCACTACCGATAGTCGTGTGCCAAGTGGACCATTAAGATTTTTGAGGATATAATAAGAGCATGTGATTTATTTTAAGGGCAAAGCTTGGGATGATTACTTGCCTCTCATCGAATTTTCATAATAATAGCATTACCCAAAGATTCAGATGGATCCATTTGAGACTTTTATAAACAGACGTAGATCACCTAATAGTTGGTTTGAGGTTGTCATGACCCGAACAAAGACCCGGATCTACAATACGTAACCTAGAATCATGAATGGCTCCAAGTAGACCCATGGAATTAACATGACATCTAAAGCTCAACGTAATAAATGCGGAAATCTAACATTTTAAATAGTCAAGTCTGAAAAATCAATAACATCCGAACAACGGAATACATAAAACTAATTTGAAGTCAATACACATTATGTCCGATAAGGATCTAAAATATGAGGGAGGTTGATAGGACAAGACCCAACCCGACTCATTGATAAACTAAAATTGAAAATAATTGGCAAGGAAGGTCCTCGAAGGATGAGGACTCACCAACAAGTTGGGAAATGCTAACTCTAAGGCTCTAGCTAGCGTGTGATTGAACCTCAATGTCCGAGCTCCTCAGACATGAAACAATACAAACATAGGGTATGCGATCAAGATTTCTGAATTGTATTGAGAATGCAAGTGTAAAGTAAAATCAAGTAAGTAAGTAAAATCAAACATGCGTAACATAAAACATTTCATCATAAGATTCTGAGAGTAAGGCTTGCATGATATTATATGAAAACAAGATTTAATATATCATAACCGATTCGAATGACCCAAAGTTGAAGTCACAATCATAAGTAAAACCTAACATTGGGTAAAACCGGCTAAAAACATAACAACATAACCTAACATGCATAACCAAAATCATGAGGAACAACGGAGACTCGTCATATAACCGATACATTACCACGATAGATCCTACGTGGTCCCGATTATCACACTCAAGTGCGCAGAGTCGTCCAAAGCCTTGCCGACATCACACTCAAGTGGGTAGAGCGTCCAAAGCCTTGTCGTGGCTAAGGGTGGTGCCATGATATCGATATCAAACCGAAGGCCTCTAAAGCAGGGAAAGCTCATAAGGAAGGTCCCAAAGAATCAGCGTACTTACATTGGCGTGTAGTTATGAGGCACAGGTTGAATGAATCCTTAGCCTACTGATGCTAGACACTACAAAAACATGCATATGCTCTCCATCATTTTTCATCGTCAACCATCGCCTTGCGATGAAGATGAATCATAATAGCACATGCATAATCCGAAAACATAAGATGAGAAGCCTTAGCTCAAACCATAACATAGTCAAAAGTGGAGTCTAGACCTGCAAATCATGTGGTAAGCTAATAAACATGAAATTGAAGTAACGCAAATACAGCTTGATCATATGGCCCGCCCCAAACTTGTAAATGCTTCAAATAGACTTGATAGTCAAAACCATGAAGGCAATAAGGTAATTTGAAATCATACTTTCATCATAGACATTTTATCATACTTGAAAACATAGATCTTAATCTAAACTCTTCATGAGCTTTCATAATTAGGCATCATAACTGTAAAAACTTTGTAATCATAAATTTGTAATTGAAATCATTATAAAACATTCCCATGAATCATGAAACAACATTAGAACATGAATAGAATTTACCCATGATAGATACTTAGAAAATTTCACAAATTGGATTAAAACCCCATAGATTTATCAACCTTGAATTTCATGAATTTAGAAGGGGATTTGGGCATGGAAGTGAAGGAATACTCCCACTCATAACCCTATATATCTCGGATAAATATGATTTTACACCCCTTCCTTGATCGCTCAAGAGATTTGGGGAAGAACTCTAGGAATTCCTTGCTTGATCTCTAATGGTTCACTCTTAAGTTTGCATGAATGGAATGGAAAGGCTTATGATAGGTTAAGTACTCTTAAAACCCTTCTAATCGATCTTAAAACGATTTAGTTTAGACCTAGGGGCTTAGGAATTATGAAAACAATCTTTACTAAAATGCAAAAATTCATATACCGCTAGTCACCAATGAGGGACACACCATGATTCGTGGTGTACCTAACAACTCACTAAGTGACCTACCATTAGGAACACTGTACCATAATCAACCATCCAAACCTCGCCTCGACCATGACTCATACTCCATGAGTCGTGGATCTACTCACTCGCCGTGGCCTTCGTGCCGCCTCCGAAACTCAACCCTTGGATCATTGACCATCTTGACCATTGACTACCTTAACGAGTCATTACCCTGAGCACGGACACATTCTCTGTGATCACTCCTGCACTACTAATCGTCGCTAATTCTCCCTTCACTTCACGAGTCACTAACACCATGAAGTCTCTTCACAAGTCACTAGACGACTTTCATCCCGTGACCTGGTGTAGAATTTTCTATTTTTCTCCATTTGAACCTCGGGTATGATCTTTAGGTACTTTCAGAGTATTACAATATCTCCTTTGGTGAACATTCATCCTTGAATGTGAATGATAATATCAAGAGATGGGGAATGTAACTGCTACCCCAAGTATTGAACATCTAAAGCCGAAAAACCTGACTGAGGATCGACTCCGAACTAAATTACATGACTCCGGAATCAATTCATGAATCACACATACATGCATTGACATCAAAGAAACTGGAACACATAATCTGAACATGAAACTGAATAGAGTACTAAGGAGGAAACCGATACTTCAAGATGAACCGAACCTAAGAGAATAGATGGTATTTAGCCCTATATTTGCTTCTGGCTTCCCATGTAGCTCTTCAACATGTTGATTTCTCCACAAAACCTTTAATCAAAACTACTTATTTCTTTTCAGCCTAACCCGATGGTCAAGTATTTCAACCAGAATCCACTTCATAGCTAAGGCTATCCTTCACACCTACGCTCTCCACCTGGACAACCAAAGCCGATCACCGGCGCATTTCTTTAAAAGTGACACATGGAAAAACTGGATGCATCAAGCCACCCCGAGGGAAACTCCAACTCATAGGCCACTTTCCAAAACTACCAAATAATTATATGGCCCAACATAACGGGACCAAGTTTTCCTTCTTTCCGAACCTCAATACCCCTTCATGGAGACACCTTCAAAACACCCAATCATCAACTTCGAACTCTAGTTCTCTCCTCCTCACATCCGCATAGGACTTTGGCGACTCGGCTGCTTTTTAAAACCTCCCTTTATCTATAAACTAAACTTTCCATAGCCTCATGAGCTGAATCTATCCCTAACATAGCTTCACTGATTTGAGAAAATCCAAATCCAATGGGCGATCTTCACCTCCGCCTATAAAGAGCCTCAAACGAAGACTAATGCGTCGGAATGGTAACTATTATTAGACGTGAATTTGATGAGAGATAAATGACCATCCCAACTACCCTTGAAATCAATCACACACGCTCTTGACATATCCTCAAGAGTCTAATGGTCCGCTCAACTTTACCATCTATTTGCGGGTGATAAGTTGTTCTAAGCTTGACTAATACCGAACCTTTTGAAACGATCTCCAAAACGGGAAGGTAAATTGAGTAGCTCTATCTAATATGAGGGAAAACGGAACTCCATGCAACCTAACTAACTCCCGAATATACAATTTAGCATAATCCTCTCGTTGAGCTCTGTGAGGTCTTGACCAAAGAGGAAATGAGTCGGCTTAGTCAACCTATCCACAATCACCCCATGAGTCATACTATCAACGAGTACGAGGAAATCCTATAATGAAGTCCATATTGATTTCCTCCCACTTCCAAGTAGGGATGCTAATGTCTTGAAGCACACCTCCGGGTCTTTGATACTTTCACCTCGTTGACAATCAGGACTCTACCACATATCACTATGTCCTTCTTCATGCCATTCCACCAATAGATTTATAGGTCACAATATGATTCTTGGTGGAACCTAGATGTATAGAATATCTGAAACCGTGAGCCTCATGAAACATCCACTCCTCAAGTCATCAACACCGAACACACAAACAACACCGATATCATAATACACCATCTCCCAATTGGAGAAACCTCTACCTTCCGATTCAATTTCACTTTCCTTCAACTTTATCAAAATAGGATTCTCGTCGTGTCTAGACTTGACTTGGTCACCAAGGAAGATTCTCGATCCATTTTGAACAATGGACACCCACCATCCGCCGAGTCAACAAGAAGAACTCCTGGGCCGTGCAAGCCGATGCACATCCCTCACTAACTCCTTTCCTCCCTCATCTACATGGGACACATTCTCCATAGAAAACCGCTAAGAGTGTCTACCACTATATTAGCCTTACCCAAATGATAAAGGACACTCATATTGTAATCCATAAGATGCTCCAACCACCTATTTTTACATTTAAATTTAGATCCTTTCAGGTAAACACATTATCGTAGGCTTTTGTGGTCTATGAAGACATCCACATAGACCCCTTTATAGATAGTGTCTCCAAATTTTCAAGGCAAAATACTACCACCGCTAACTCAAAGTCATGAGTCAAATAGTTCTTTTCATGGAACTTCAAACAGTTCGGAAGCATAGAGGGTTATAACCTTAGCCTGTTGCATTAATACACAACCAAGGCCGATCCTTGGAGGCGTCATAATATACAATAAACCTGACGGTACCCTCATGTAAAGCTTCAACATCAGGCTGAGGTGAGTTGAGTCTTAACCTCTTGGAAGCTCTTCTCATAGGGTCTAATGGATGAAACCTTTCAACAAACCTCCGATAGCAACTAGCCAAGCCTAAGAAACTCCTGGATATCCGAAGGACTAACTAGTTCGGCCAATTCTTCACAGCTTGGTCTTTGAGGAGTCCACCTCGTACACCCTCACTCGACACCACATGACCCAAAAATGCTACTAAATCTAACCAAAACTACCTTGCTGAATTTAGCATACAACCGGCGTATCCTTAAGGGTCCGTAGCACCACCCTCAAATGAGCGGTCCAAATAATGACTTGAACACACCCCGTTTATCAAATCCATAAAACCTACAAGAGCATTTGCAATCCAAATATATAACTAATTAAACTATAAAGGGACTACAAATTTAGTCCAAATGCTATCTTCGGGATGTCACTCTCTAACCTTGAGCCGATGATATCCGATCTCGAGGTCTATCTTTGAAAAACTTGTCACTCCCCGAACCTAGTCAACAAGTCACCGATTCTGGGAGGCGATACTCGTTCTTGATTATGACCTTGTTCAACTGCCGATGGTCAACGCACTTCGAGAAGCGGAACCATCCTTCTTCCATACAGCAAAGAGGACTAGGGTGCACCCATGACTTGCTAAGTTTGATGAAACCCTTGTCTAAGAGATCCTTCAACTGCTCCTTCAAATCCTTTAGCTTACCCGGGAGCCATTCTATAAGAAGGAATAGATATGGACTACGGACGAGAAGAAGGTCAATACCAAACCTATTCCTACTCGGGAGAAATCTCCTGCAGCATCATCTAGAAACACTTCTCGGGATATTCGCACACTATAGGAATCAACTCTGATAGCCTGGGTCTCATATGTAGCATCTTAACCCTAACTAAAGACAAGACACGCAACCTTTAGATATCATCTTTTGGCCTTAAGGTATAAATGAAGCAACCTACAGCACAAACAACTACCCTTCCACTCTAGGACTCGGCTCACTGAAACCGGAACTCTACAGACGAGTTCCACAATTTACCGAGGCATAACACTTATGTAGCCAATCCATGCCAAAGATAACATCAAATCTATCATGGATAGCTCTATTAAATCTAATGCGGTGACCTTCTAAAGGACTATGATAGGGAAATTTCGTATACCAGCGAGCCATAACCGAATCACTAATCGGGAGTAGAGACTTAGAAAGGTCTATAGGATTTCGGGACCGATCGGCTACTAGTATTATAGGTTGTCACAAAAGATAAAGTATCCCTCGATATAATAATGCATATTCATCAAGGTGGAATACCGTAACATACCAAAGAATCACATATCTAGGGAGACCTCCTTCTCCTGACGTGATGCGTGGGCATAGAATCTTATTCCCGACGCCGACTCACCATCCGCATTAGTGGAGGAACCCAATGAACCCATATCAGGTGGATTTACCAGATAGTGAGATGGTCTCTGCTCTAATTTATGGCTATTTTAGTTTGTTGGATACCTCGAGCAACTGTTCAACTTAACAAAATATCAGACTTATCAGGCATTTAATAGTGGCTCCTACCATTTTATACCCTTATTATCAGGTTTGATGTATCAGTTCTCTTACTCCAGGCAGCCTAATTTCTTATCTTCCCTGAATCGCTGCCGAGACTTAGAGATATGGGCGGAAAGATTACGTTGACGCCGGTTAATGGGACTTTTAAGGGATCATTATGGATGCTCACCACCAGAGCTCTCACTGGAAAACAAAATTGTTTTGTCCTGTCCTCTGAGCTTCTCTCTGCCCTAATTTCAGCTCGTGGCTCTTAGTTTGCAAAATATAGAACTGAAAATGGTGAAGTTCATATCCCAATTGAGTATGAAGGTCTGTAATTTGGCCAAGTAGTCTGCATTTCAATGTAATGCAACCTCGCTCACTTGAGTCCTCTAATCGCCCACCATCTCCGTACATATTTGGACAGTGGGTGAATCAAAGCATACTCCTTGACCGTCATGTTGTTCTGACTCAGGTTCATAAATTTAGTTGCTTTGATCTCCTCATCTCCTGTGGAAAGAGCAAATCCAAGAATGAGGTAAGAATCATCCCACTCAATAGACCTACCCAACCGCCTCGCTATCCTTCCACCGTCCGAACCAAATATGGGCAACCCCTTTCAACTGATAAGAGGCGATTGGTGCACTCCTCCCCTGTCACCCCCATAATCCGGGTTATCTTCAATCTCATCAACAAACTCGTGTGGATCCTCATCCACCTTCGATCCGAGGAACTCCTAAGGTTCATCCCAAGAAAGTCCCCGACTTGTCGTTGTCGTATTCCCATTCTGGGGAATATGCACTACCACCTACTGCTTGGCCTAGGGATTCAATGCTTGTGCCAACATCTGGATGGCTACCCTAAACTCCACGTGGGCAACCTCGCTGCAAATGATCCTGGGGCCGGTGGGGCCTCGCTAGTGCCCATCTCCATTGCCATTCTCATGGACATTTCCATTCCCATTCCTTCTTCCATTAACTTGATGAGAGGCATTATGCAAATGTGTTCAGCATGAGCTAGAAGGATACAAAGAGATATTTCATCGCACGACAGATCATGAAAGAAGGTAGATTTCCTAAAACATTTCGTAGCCTCTTCATCATAAGTGTGGCGTGCTTCACACCATGAAAAAGACTACTTAATGTGGCTTTCAGACACCTTAGGACACTTCATAACCTAATGCTCTGATACAAAGTTTGTCTCGACCTAAACATAGGCACGGATCTAGACATGGAACCTAGAAAGATGAATGGCTCCAAGTTTACCCATGGCATGAACATGACAACTAAAGCTTAATATAATTAAATGTGGAAGTTTAACATTTAAATAGCGGAAGTCTAAAATTCAATAACATCCGAACAACGGAATATGTAATATCGATCCGAATTTGAATACATACTATGTTTGTTAAGCTCTCTAAAATATGATGAGTTAATGGGACAAGAGCCCAACTAACTCACTCAGCTGGAACGCTCAATAAACTGAAACTGAAAATAACTAGTACAAAGGTCCTCGAAGGATAAGGACTCACCAACAAGCTGGGAAATACTAACTCCGACGATCTAGCTAACGGTGGGACTGAACCTGAACATCTGAGTCTGTATCATGAAATGATACAGCATAGAGTATATGGTCAGTACTTTGAATGTACTGAGCATGCAAGGTAAGTAAAATCGATAAGTAAGTAAAATTAGAAATCATGCATAACATAAATTATTTCAACTTAAGATTCTGAGAGTAAGGCTCGCATGCTAATTAGAAAACAGGATTTAAACATGACTAAATATCATAACTGATTCGAATGACCCAAAGCTGAAGCTGGTAATCATAAGTAAAACTAAACATTGGGTCAAACCTGCTGAAAAAATAACATTATGACTGATGAACATGCATAACTGAAATCATGAGGAACAATGGGAGACTCGTCATATAACTGACATTACCACACTAGAGCTTACGTGGTCCCAACTATCACACTCAAGTGGGCAGAGTCATCCAAAGCCTTTCCAAGGCCAAGGGCGCTACCATGATATCGATATCAAGATGAAGGCCCCTCGGGGTAGGGAAAGCTCACAAGGAAGGTACCAAATAATCTAAACATACCTACGTTGGCACGTAGTTCTGAGGCACATGGTTGACTTAACCATTAGCCTACTTAGGGCTAGACACTACTCCCAAAAACATACATATTCTCTCTATCATTTTTCAACAAAGCTGAACCATCATCTTGCGATGAAGCTGAATCATAATAGTACATGCATAATTTAAAAGCATATCATGAGGAGCCTCGGCTCAAACCATACCACAAGCTAAAAAGTGGGAGTCTAGACTCCAAAACCATGTGGTAAGCTAATAATATAAAATTGAAGCAAATCATGAAACATACTTGATCATATGGGCTTACCCAAACTTATACATGCTTTGAAATAGACTTGATAGTCAAAACCATGAATATAAACATGGGTAATTTGAAATCATACTTTTATCATAGACATTTCATCATACTTGAAAACATAGATCTTAATCTCAACTCTTCATGAACTTTCATAATTGGTCATCACAACTGTAAAATTTTGTAATCATAAATTTGTAATTGAAATCATTATAAAACATTCCCATGAATCTTAAAACAACATTAGAAACATGAATAGAAATTACCCATGACAGATACTTAAGCAATTTCACAAATTGGATTAAAACCCCATAGATTCATCAACCTTGAATTTCATAAATATAGAAGGGGATTTGGGCATTGAAGTGAAGAAATACTCACACTCATAACCCTACATACCTGGATAAATTTGATTTCACGCCCTTCCTTGATTTCCCAAGAGATTTGGGGAAGAACCTAGGGAATTCACAAGCTTGATATCCAATGGTTCACTCTAATCTTTCATGCATGGAGTGGAAAGGCTTATGATAGGTTAAGTACTCTTAAAACCTTTCTAGCTAAGCTTAAAACAATATAATTTAGGACCTAAGGGCTTAGGAATTACAAAAACACCCTTATTAAAATGCAAGGAAAATTCCCACTGCCAGTCACCACATGGGACACCACGACTCATGGTGTACCTAATGACTCGTGGTGACCCAGTCATTAGGAACACTGTCATAATCAACCATCCAAACCTTCCCCTAACCACAACCCACTCGATGAGTCGTGGAGTCACTTGATGACTCGTGGCTTCCTTTCGTGCCGTCTCCGAAACTCAACCCTTAGATCATTGATCATCTTAACCAAGACACACCTAATGAGTCGTTACCCTGAGAACGAGTCATTAATCCCTTACACCTAGACCACTAATCTTCTCCAATTCTCCCTTTACTTCACGAGTCACTTAACGACTTGTGAAGTCTCTTCACAAGTCACTAAACGACTCATCTTGTGACCTGGTGCAGAATTTCCTATTTTCTCCATTTGAACCCTCAAGTCTAATATCAGGGAGTTTTGGAGTATTACAGAGGTAGGTAAAGCTACATTGATAGGGTGAAATTCAGTTCATGAGGCTTGGAGAAAGTTCATCCTAGTAGGGAAAGGATGAAATAGCTCAGATTCGTCAGAAATCTTATGCGGATGTTAGACAGAAAGATTTTGAGTTTGAGGTTGATGATTGGGTATTTTTTAAGGTGTAATCCATGAAAGGGTCAATGAGGTTCAGGAATAAAGGGAATCTTAGCCCCCGATATGTTGGTCCTTATAGGACTCTGAGGCGAGTCGGAAAAATGGCATATGAGTTAGAGATACCAATAGAGTAGCTTCGGTATATCAAATTTTCTATATATCTCTATTGAAGAAGTGCATTGGTGACCCGGCCTTATTTGATCCTGTGGAGAGCATAGGTGTGAAGGATGGCCTTACCTATGAGGAGGTTTCGGTTGAGATCCTTGTTTTTCAAGTTCGTAAGTTGAGGAACAAGGAAGTAGCTTCAGTGAAGGTTTTGTGGAGGAATCATCTTGTTGAGGGGTCTACATGGGAAGTCGAAGTAGATATGATGGCCAGATACCCATATCTTTTACCATTAGGCTCAATTTTAGCATGAGGTATCAGTTTCCTCCTTATTACTCTATTCAGTTTCATGTCAAGTTCATGTCTCAAAGTTCCTTTCATGTCATAGCATGTGTGTATGTTTCATGAATTCAGTTCAGTCATGTATTTCAGTTCGGAGTCAGTCATTCCGTCAGTTTTCAGCTTCATTTGTTCAGTTTTAAGATTGCAGTTCTTTCCCTAGCCCTTCAATATGCTTAATCTACATTTGAGGACAAATTTTCCCAGGGGGGAGATAATATAACACACCCAAAGTTTCCTAAGACTAGATTCAGGAAGTTGAATATGTTCAGTAGAGGAGTCTATAATTCTCTCTTAGTACGATTATTGGTACGACTCGTATTAAGCTGGTACGTATCGTAGAAAGACTCATGGTAATGATCAGAGGCTCATTCCCCAGACCACGAGTCCACACCAAGAGTCGTGATTTCTTAGTACGACTCATGGTCATGGAGTCGTAACATGCTGCTGAGTTGCTAGGTTTTGGTCATATGAGTGATTGTACAATTCGTAGTAGGGAACTACTAGTCATGGTAGGCATCACGGAAATAATCAGTGAGTTGGAGAAATTGGACTGACTAGCTATAGGAGGAAACCACGACTTGTAGGTTGGTGGTATGACTTGTGGTACGATTCATATGACTGGCAATGGGTATTTTTCCAGACGAATCATTAAAGGCATTTTCGAAACTCCTAAGCTCCTAACTCCCTAATGACATCGTATTAAGCCCTCAAAGGACTGTCTCAAGAGGGTTTAGCCTATTCTAAGTCATTAGACTATCATGCATGCAAGATACCGAGATTCCCTTTCAAAAATAAGGCTAGAAATTCTCCAAAATTTCTTCCCTAATTCTCTTGAGATTTCAAAGCTAGTTTGGAAATTAGTTTACCCAGGTATGTAGATGTCACACCCCACCTTAGGAGGCATAACTAGAACCTGATGCCATACTGGACCATGAGCTGACCTAACTAGACATATACACCCCTAGTGCATACCAGCAACATGTAATCAAGAAGACAATTAGGTATAACTAGGCTTAAGCATAGCCCTAGGCCAAAAAGGCCGCAAGATAAACACTTGCACAGATAAACACTTGCATAGATAATCAGCTTACCCAACAGCTCGCAATAATCATAACATCCTATGCGGGCCGACAAGATCACCATGTCGTCTAAATCATATAAGGTGAAAGCCAAGCATATATATACATATATACAAGCCATCAAGGCTACTGACTGTCAAAACAACTAGGCCCACACGGCCAAGAATGCATGTCTAAAAAAACCCATAGTTTGCAAGCCTCTAAAGAGTAAGTCATTGGTCGGGACAGGGCCCCGACCTACCCTAAAACTGATCAACAAAAGACAGGTAAACTTCTAATGTATGGAAACTCCAGAGGAAGGGATTTGACTAGTCTGCTGAGTCTGAATGGCTACTAAGGGGTCTTGGAACCTTTCTTTCAGAACCTGCAGGCAAGTATGTAGCGCCCCATGCATGGGCGTCACTACAACATGTACCGAGTATGTAAGGCAATAATAAGCTAGAACTGATACTAATAATAAGAACTAAACATAAATAGCTAAAAGATTCATAGAATAACCTGAACAATTTAATCTGGATGATCATATACTAGCAAACAATAGATAAACAAGGCATAGCGGTACAACAATAGCTTAAAAGCGAACAATAAGGTCGTAGGAGAAAAAACTATATAATGACTATAGGGCTGCTAATAACAAGATATGACTCTGAGCAGCCAACTAGAATAGCCTTACCGGCAGCCACAACGACTATTAACCTAAAGGTAGAATTACAATATTAAGATTTTAGCTCTATAGGCGTCAAGACACGCAAAAAGCCCGTAGGCAGGCTTTATCACACATAGGCATCATGAGCATGAAGTTCTATCACCAATTTACTCCTTATGCTGCCCAAATTAGCTAGACATGATCATTGATTAACAATAAAGACTCTACGACATCGGTAAGGCGGCAAGATATCAACACAAAACTAAGCGACAACAGTCCAACCAAGTACTCTAATGTTGCTTCTAAAAAAGGCAAAGCTAAATGTGGCAAGCCTCGACAAGGGATACTTATGCTAATAAATAGGTTCAACTTTAAGCAGCTAACAATACTAACCTCAAAATCTAGAAATATATCTCCAATGGATAGCCCTAGAAGAGCTCTTGAATTTTTTTTTAAAAAATGAGTTAAAACTGATTTAGGAATCAAAATTTATTTAAATAGAAGTGGGAACTGCCAAGTCGGCCATAGACAGGCGTGACGCCGCTCCTTACGCCTGCCCACCTGCGTGTTGTGCAGCTCCGTGCGCCAGGCTTCCTGCGCATTGCGCGGCCCTGTGCGCCAGCACGCACACGGATCCCTACCGACGTGTGCCTGCGTGCGCAGCTCTCCAACCGACATGCTGTCATTCAACACTCGAGGATGATTTTTCTCAGGAAATCTTATTTCCTTATTATTTCACTTTTGGGAAATATAAAAATGAAAAATTAGCCCGTAAAATTTATTTTCTCACTAGGCTTGTCAGCACCCATTCACAGGTTGTTTCATGCTTCCCCCCTTAAGGACATTCATCCTCGAATTTAATTCAACCTCAAGAGACTTAGCTCTTAGGAATTGCTAGAAAATTTTTAGCAGAGTCTCCTTTGTAACATGGACCATCTGGGAACCTAAAACACAGAAAAGTCCAACATAGGCATCTCACAGAACGCTACAAATATCTATACAGCATAGCTCCATAATAATAATGCGAGCAACCAGCAATGATAACAAAAGCAACAATATAAAGTCTGAGTAGGCATCTCACCTCAAGTAACAATCTGAGTCGGTGTGTTGTTGTTCTAGGGTATGGAACAAGTGAAGGTATCTAGACCTCATGTCGTTCTCAGCTTCCCAAGTTATTTCTTCTACATTTTTTTGTTTCTCCACAAGACTTTAACAGAAGCTACATCCTTGTTCCTCAATCTGTGGACCTGTCGATCTAGTATAGAAATTGGAGCCTCCTCATAAGACAACTCCTCTGTGACCTAAACATCCTCAACTGGGACAACCTAAGAAGGGTCTTCTATGTACTTTCATAGCATCAATACATGAAAAATTGGATGAACAGATTCTATCCCAAAGGAAATTCTAGATCATAAGCCACTTAGCCTATCTTCCAAAGGATCCAATATGGCCAATGAATCTAGGGCTAAGCTTTCCCTTCTTGCCAAATCTCATAACGCCCTTCATAGGCGAGACCTTCAGGAATACCCAATCATCGACATATAATTCTAAGTCTCTAAATGTCGTATATCGGAATAGGAAGTCTAACGACTTTGGGATATCAATAATCATTCTCTAATGAGCTTAAATTTTTCTTAAGACTAATGTATCACGTCAAGTCTAATTAGCCCTGACTCACCTACTTCAAACCCTCTTATGGGGGACCTGCATTTCTGCCTATACAAAGCCTCGTACGGCACCATCTTAATGGTAAAATGGTACAATTATTATATGCAAACTCAATAAGAGGTAGGTGATCATCTCAAATTCCTCTGAGGTCAAGCACACATGCCTATAAAATATCCTCGAGCATCTGAATCGTGTGCTTAGCTTGGCCATCTATCTAGGGATTTTGTACTCAAGTTAACCTGTATCTCCAAACCTCTCTGAAATGACTTTCAAAATTTTTCTATGAATTGTGCCCCTTTATCAAAGATGATAAACACTAGGACACCATGCAGTCGAACTATCTCTTTAATGTATAACTCAGCATAATATTCAGCTAAGAATGTAGTTCTGACTGGCATGAAATGGGCTGATTTTGTAAACCTGTCAATAGTGACCCAAAATAGAGTCAAGTTTATGCCTGCTATAGGTTAAACCTATAAAAAAATCCATATTCGTTGCTTCCCATTTCCACATGGGCACGGCTATCTCCTAAGTCAACCCGCCGGGCATTTGATATTCAGCTTTTACCTACTAGAAATTGAGACATTATGCTACAAATTCAGCAATATCTTTCTTCATCCCATGCCACCAATAGATCTCTTTTATATCACGATACATTTTGGTCGAACCTGGTGAAGAGAATATCAGGAATAATGTACTTCTGCCACGATCTATTGGCGAAGCTCTGCAATGTTTGGAACACAGAGTCGGGCTCTAAATCTCAAGACTCCATCACCTGTTATCTCAAAGGCCAATAACTCTTCCTGTTGAGCCTTGCCTCTGAGTTGTACCAGGCTAGGGTCTTCATACTGTTTCTCTTTCACCTCTACAAATAGAGATGGTGTTGTAGTATTTTGGATCACAACCCCATTATCATCTGAGTTCATTAGTCGATCTTCTAAACAGGCCAACTGGTACTGCCCTCAAGAAAATTCTCTCTTTTCTGGCCCAAAATACGGTAAGAAACCCATGGATCTTCCATTAAGGGAATCAGCTACAATGTTAGCCTTCCCTAGGTGATACAAGATATCTACATCGTAGTCCTTCAGCAACTCAAGCCAATGACATTGTCGCAAGTTCAAATCTTTCTGCTTAGAATATACTGGAGGCTCTTGTGATCAGTAAAGATGTCTACATGAATACCATATAAGTAATGCCTCCAAATCTTCAGGGCATGAACAACTGCAACCAACTCTAAATCATGGGTGGGGTAGTTCTTCTCGTGCTTCCTTAGTTGCCTCAAAGCATAGGCAATCACCTTGTCATGCTGCATTAGAACACATCCTAACCCAATGCTTAAAGCATTACAATATACAACATAACGTTTTAAACCCTCTAGCAAGGACAATACTGGTGCAGATATTTGTCTGTCTTTCATTTTAGGAAACTCTACTCACAAGCCTCGGTCCGCTGGAATTTAGCTTCCTTCTGAGTTAGCTTCGTTAATGGTGTCGATAATATAGGGAATCCTTATACAAATCTTCTATAATACCCAGCTAACCCCAGAAAGTTGTGAACTTCAGTAGGAGTTGTCGGTCTAGGCCAAGTCTTTACGGCCTCTATCTTCTGCAAGTCCACCTGAATGCTTGTATCTCATCATTTAGTGATGACTCCAAGTACTATCAACCAGCTAATGCATAGGTGTGGTTCTGATCTTTTCCAGAACTAAATGCTCTCGTCTTTCCCCTTACCTCTGTATGCTGAAGTCTGGGATCTATGGCCCATATACAATACTGGCAAGGATACTACTAGCTAGGTCTACTGACCCATATTATCCTAACCCCTACTCAGGCAGGTTCTCATGATAAAACCTTTATGTTCTTTAATAATAAGTTATGGGACCATAACTATAATTCTCTAGGTATTCTCTAAAACAATCAACACAATACGGAGGAATTGGTCTACTATGATCTGAGCTCCGTAACTATTAAGAGTCTAATAATTATGGACTTTCACCTTGACTTAACTGTCACTGGCAATATTACCTGTTATCCTAGAATTACTGTAGTGAAGGCCTAGGTGGATGGCCTATTTAAATAACATTAGCTTGACCACTTTTGAAACGTCTCAAAGGAATTAACGAGTCTAGCCCTCTTTTGCTATTTACTTGTGATAACATATTGTCAAAATTTACACCCTCTTCTATATTTAGAAAAGGCTAAGAGTCTAGAAATGGCCATATCATTCTATAGTGGAGCTAAGGTATAGGACTGGACAAACTCTGGAAGGCTTAAAGTAAGAACCTCATAAATTCACAAACTTTCATACCTTTCAGGAGATCTAACATTAGCTGGTGTTCCTATCTATTGGTGAGCAATTACTGATCACGGGAAATAATATAGGTCCCGTGATACGCTTTATAGCTTAAATTAGTCGTGTTGTCTGCGTTCTTTTATACATTTTCATGTGATTTTATATAAAAGTGAAGATATGTGCTAACCAACATGATTTAGCCTTTGTTTTGTAGGTTTTTGATGACTTTTGAGGAGCTAATTCATGAATTGGTGAAGTAGAGGCTTGGAGACGGAATAAACACGCGAACGTCGGCATAAACACGCGAACGTCGGCAAAGAGGAGGCCCAAACAGCCCACCCGCCAGCCGGGCAACGTGCCACGGCAGGCAGGCTGCCTAAAACAGCCCCCATGCGCGTTGGCAATGTGCCACGGCATGAGGGGTCCAAGGACCAAGAGGGTGTGACGCGCTTCCCAAGCAGCGTGCCACGCTGCCATCGCGGTGTTCTCGCCGAGGCCGATTTTCGGGTTGAATTCCAATGAGTTTCACATACCCGTGCTCACAGTGCTCCACGCATACACCCGTGACACGGAGCCACTCAATGACAGGCTTAAGATGCATACTCATTTACTATAATAGGACCCTTAGCTCTTATTTTCATTTGGTCACCCATTTTATTCGAAAACTCAGATAGGAGTGAAGGAGAAGTGGGAGAACCATCTAGGGTTTATCACCCCTTCTCATCTAACAACTTCATGTAAGTATGTAGTTAGGAGTAGATTAATAGTAGATTAGAGCAGATTAACGTAGTTTACTAACATGAATGGCAAGAACCCTTCCTCTAGGGTTGAAGCCATGGATTGTGATTGTAAATTCCCATGATATTATTTGGAATTGAGTTATTGATTGTTGTTTTTGTCTTTGCATTCTGTTGATTTGTTGGTTGTTTATGATTGGATCACCATAAAAGCACATTTGTTAGCTTGGGAAATAGCTTGAGAAGGCATTACCTAGGTCGTGACATGAGAATGTGGGGAGCATGAAGTAATCTCGGAGAAGTTCCGTGTGGAAACAGTACCCCACACCTTGCTTGGTTGACACACGGGGTTATTAAAGACCAACTTGGGATATCACATCACCGCTCATAAAGTAGTTGTGAAGCTAAGGTTGAGTTAAAATGGTTAGACGTACGAAAGTCCTTAATCGTTTCCCCCGTAAAACCACAACATAATTGATTGCCCACTATTCAGAAAATTAAACCTCGCTCACAATGATGCAGTGAGGCCAGATTGCCACATAGAGGCTCTAAAGACCATGAACATGCAATTCCAATTATGTGAAATAACAATTGATAGTCCCATGCTTATTCCATTGTAAATCGTATTATCGCATGATTATCTCGGTTTGACTCTATGTTGCTCCTAGAGCAATTTCTAACATTTCGTTGACCCAACCTAGACTTAATTATTCTTCAAATTTAAAATATCTATCACCAACACTTGTGCATTAAGATCACACTAGAAATGGATAGTTAGAGGAATGGGTCCAGTCCGTGCTCCGACATTCCTGGCTTAAAAGAGCCACTATATTACTTGCAACGGCCCGTACACTGGCGGGACCATCAAGTTTTTGGCGCCGTTGCCGACTCGCGAAGTTTTGATAACTTATCTATTTTTGTGTGATTTTTTTAATTTCCTTAAGTGTTGAGAAAACTTGGTCTTAGTTTGTCATTTGGTGCAGTGACAGCTGTCCCGCGAGCTGGCTTAGGAAATAGAGAGCTTGTGGAACCGTTGCTTGAACCTGAACGTCAAATCCATTTGCAAAGGAGAGTAGCTCTAGAGCAAAAGCTGAAGAGACTTCAAGAAAAGGTACAACAACAACCACCATGTGGACAAGTACAACTGTTATCGAAATCAATGGCAGCGAGACCAGGGGTCATAGCTACAACTTAATTAGCACGAATGTGACCTCTAGCATCCCCAAACCGGAGCCTGGAGGGAACTTTGAGCTTAAACAGAATATGGTGCAGCTGTTACATTCTAGTGTCAGTTCACTGGAATGGCACATGAGGACCCGCAGCAGCACTTACAGAGCCTTTCTTTGAGATAGCAAACGTTTGTCCTCACTCTAAGGTCCACGATTATGTCCGTTTAACCCTCTTCCCATTTTCATTATTGGGGAGGCGAAAAAGTGGCTGAAGGCTGAGCCACCAACCCATATATAACTTCATGGGATGACTTGGCTAGAAAGTTCCTTATCGCATTCTTTCCTTCAAAGACCGCAGTTGAGAAGTCGCATACTGGCCATGTAGTTCTTGATGAGAACTTGTATATGGCTGGGAAAGATTCCAAGTCATTGTTGAGAGAGACTGTCCCCATCATCAACAATCAAACACGCTGGCCCATACCTTTGTGTGGAAAGTCTGTAACTGACATACAAAAATATTACTAGACTCGCAATGAGTGGGCAAGCCTTGAAAAGACGTATGATGAGTTGTACACTTTGTTGAACAGAATTGCACAAGGAAACTAGAGTGGCACAGGAACCATCAAGAGGCAGGAAGAAGAGCAGGGTTGATGTAGCTTGGTATACTTGAATGCCTTGGCAGCACAGCTTAGCTTCGTCTCCAACATCAAATGTTGACTCGCTAATAAACTTAGTATGCACCAACACCGTGGCCGTGTTAATGCAAAGCCAAAGAAGTCTGAGTTGGTGTGAAATTTGTGGTAATAATAATAACGCAGAATCTTGTGGAGCCAATCCGAATCAGTCAATTTTGTTGGGAATGTTAAAAGGAATCGACTTTTGGAAACAACTCAATAGTTACACACCAATTCTTCTTGGGGAAAGAAACCAAAAGCGTTTAATTTTATGCAACTCAACAACATCATCAGGTTCAGCAGAATAGGCAGATTGATGGGCATAGTAGCAGCCGCATTGAGGAAACACTACAGAAAATTATGGAGACCGTGACCAAGTAATTAAAAACGCGGATGGCGCAAATATACTTGTTTCAACGCTAATAGCCACCCGTAATCTTGAAAAGCAAGTGGGCCGATAGCAGCTGCTCAGAATATGAGGCCACAAGGGATTACCAAGTGATGCAGACTTAACCCCCCGGCAGATCAATGCCATCAGTCTTAGAAGTGGAAGACAATGGCTTGATGCAAGGTTTGGTGAGAGGAAAAGAGGCAATGTGAGTTGTTATCTAGACCATCCACCGATACTGGAGCAAATCAGAGGGTTGGGCAACAAATGTAATCTCATTGCAGTCACACAAAGACCACCACCACCATTTCCTCAGAAATTCAAAAAGAGCAAGGAGGAGGAATGTTTAAAAAGTTCTCAGGAGAGTTTCAAAGAACTTCATAAATGTTCCCTTATTGATGGGGTCTTGCAGGGAATGCCCAAGTATGCTAAATACTTGAAGGACGATGGCGAACAAAGTTAGATTGGTGGATGTCCAGACTGTAGCACTAACTGAGGAGTGCAGTCACAGGTATTGAGCAAAATGCCAAAGAAGCTCAAAGACCCCTGAGTTTTACCTCCATACAAATTGTGCAAGTGTCTGACTTTGTGTGATTTAGGGGCAGCAGTTAATCTAATGCCCTTATCCTTATTCAACACCTTGGGGTTGGGAAGACTGAGACCGATAAGGTTGATGTTGCAGCTGGCTGACAAGTCGAGAGGACACCGGATGGAATCGCAGAGGACCTTTCTCATCAAAGTAGGTAAATTTATTATACCTGCTGATTTTGTTGTTTAGATTGTGGTTGATGACCAGGCACCTTAATCTTGGGACGGCCATTCTGGCCACCGAGGAGCGGTGATTGATTTGAAAGAAGGGACCCCGAAAATGAGGGTCGAGGATGAAGAAGAAATCTTCCGTGTCCCTACCCAAGAGCTAAACCCATCCGCACACTACAAAAACCTTTGTCAAGTTAGTGTGTTGGCAGAGGATAAGTGTGGGGTGGAGGAGTCCGCAGGTGCACGGCCAAAGGCAGTATTAAGTGTTCAACCCGAGTCTGATAAAGGGCTTCAAATTCAAAAGAAGTTGTAGAAAGGGAGGAACAGAGTGGAGGGCCGTTTCCTCTCAAATAAGGTAATAGTATGAGATGGTTCTCTTGAAAGAGAACTGCAGGTATGAGGAGATGTCCTGAAAGTGGCAAACCAATGTCGTGCCACGACGCAAAAATAACGCGCTGCTTGGGAGGCAAACCCTATGGCACCGTGCACACTTGTAATTTTTATTTTTATTTTGATTTTGTTATTTTAATTTGTTTGTTTGTATTTTTGGTGGAAAGCTAAGCACAGGTGGGGAAATCTGAGTACCCTCGGAGGAGGAAGGTAGGAAGCATGGAAAATGAGGGCAGGGGGTCGACCACCCGCTCGTGCAATTGTGGAAAACATGCTACTAGTCGGGCCTAAAGGCCTCGTGGATATTTCGCCCTCTGAAATGTTAATTTGATGCTACGGGACATAGCATGATTTAAGTGGGGGTGAGGGAAATTTCAGGAAATTCTTAAAATTTTTTGTGCTTAACAAATTGTTGGTGAATGTAATGCTTGTTTGGAAAAATGAGAAAATTTGAAAAATCAGGTGAGTCAAGCATGAATTCATCACCCGTTGGTTTTTCTTTTCTGCCTCTTTTCCCACGCGGGGTGTTTGAACCGAAGAATAAAATTTTTTATTTTTAATTTTTTTCTTTGTCTGTACATAATGTTTTAGTCAGACTGAGGGACTGTTTCCGACGATGGAATGGATGACGACCGTCTTGAGGAAAAGAATGATAGATGTCGGGTTTTTGAAACCATAGCTAATTGATGCTTGATGTTCTTGTTATGTGCTGTATATGATTGTGAGAGGCAAGTATGTTCAGCATTGAAGCTACGCAATTGTATAACTCTTTGTTTGAGACACTTAGGCTCTTGAACTTGACTCAATATTATTGGAGCTTAATTTTGAATTCTTGTGATTAGCCGAGTAAGAGTCTCATTTCTAATGTGTCTTGAATTGAGCATGTGCAATGAGTGTAAGGTTTTGAGTATTCTATGCTATTGTGGATTGTCTAGAACTTGCCTGGTGTGAGTATGAAGAAATGAAGGATGTGAATTGTAGGAGATGATTTAGGCATTTCTTTTGAACAACTCTACTTTTATCCCTCATTTTACCTACCTTGAAAAATAAACTCTAGTTAGCCCCATGAGCCTTGAGCCTATTCTTGATAGCTGCAACATAAGCTTAATCTGTTTCTTTTCATTAACCTTGAATTTGACCAAAAGCTCTTAAGCGCTTGGAGAAGAAAAAATCTAAAAGAGTAAAGGAGTAAAAAAGGAGGAAAAGAAAGGAAAAGTAGCAAGTTGTAGAAGTTGAAAAAGGACAAAGGTGCACTTGTGTGAAAGTGGTGGATCATCGTTAAGGAGTAAGTAAACAAAGTAATGAAAATTATTCATAGAGCTCCTTACTGAGAAGTCAAAAGTGCCTAAATAAAAGGGGAAACAAAAGAGGAAAAAGAAAACCATCGAGGATAAAAAGGTGAAGTAAGGAAGGAAGTTCGCAAGAGGGCTGATGTATTAAAAGCAGCTTAGGAAAGATAGTCACTATTATCGGCCATAATAATACCTACCCGCCCCGAGTTAAATTACAACCTACAAAGTCCTACTTGATCTTATATTCATATATCCTCAAATTAGTGGAGTAAAACACTAAGGGCAAGCTTATGGGTCATGACATGAAGCATGTGAATTTCTTTTAGAGAGTGAGTGTAATTCTTTTTTTATATACCCACACATGTTGTGATGTAAAATTGTTTTTGCGTGTGATTGGGTAACTCTTTTTCCGTGAGGGCACATGTTTAATGAAGGATAAAATTCATGTGGGATTTCTTAATCAGTTGATTTGCAGGAGTTTGCGAAGTTTGAGAGTCGATTCTTGAGGTTAAGAAGTCTTAACATAGTTGTATTTCATAGCATGTTCTAATTTTAGCTTGTACCTTACGTAATCATTGTAGCCGTATCTTGAATTATCTTGCTAAATTAGTTATGTGGGACTCTCCATATGCATGATATGTAACAGGTTGCTGAGGAAGAACAAGGCTTTGGGTAGTCAGGATCACGGGAAGCCAATATAGGTCCCGTGATACGCATTATAGCTTAAATTAGTCATGTTGTCTACGCTCTTTATACATTTTCGTGATTTTATATAAAAGTGAAGATATGTGCTAACCAACATGATTAGCCTTTGTTTTGTAGGTTTTTGATGACTTTGAGGAGCTAATTCATGAATTGGTGAAGTAGAGGTCAGAGACGGAATAAACACGCGAACGTCGGCAAAGAGGAGGCCCAAAATGTACTCCCACCAAGGCATCGCCAACGTGCCACTAAGCAGCAGGCTGCCCAAAACAGCCCCCATGCGTTGGCAACGTGCCACGGCATGAGTGCTCCAGGACTAAGAGGTGTGACGCGCTGCCCAAGCAGCAGCCACATTGCCATCGCGGCAAGGTTCTCGCCGAGGCCGATTTTTCTAAAGTTGAATTCCAGTTGAGCCATGACATGCCTCCGTGAAACACGGAGGCGTGTTCACATACACTCCAGACACCTGAGCCGCTCCCACGACAGGCCAAATTATGTACCGTTCTCCATTTACTATGCAACAGGACCTCAGCTCTTATTTTCATTTGGTCACGATTTTATTCAGAAAACCTGCATAGGAGTGAAGGGAGAAGTGGGAGAACTCATCTAGGGTTTATCAAAACCCCTTCTCATCTACCAATCTCATGTAAGTATGTAGTTAGGAGTAGATTAATAGTAGATTAGGAGTAGATTAACGTTAGTTTTAACATGAATGGCAAAGAACCCTTCCTTCAGTGGTTGAAGCTATGAATTATGATTGCAATTCTATGATATTGTTTTGAAGTTGAGTTATTGATTGTTGTTTTCGTCTTGCATTCTTGATTTGTTGGTTGTTTTTATGATTGATCACCATAAAAGCATATTTGTTAGCTTGGGAAATTGCTTGAGAAGGCATTACCTAGGTCAGGACATGAGAATGTGGGGAGCATGAAGTAATTTCGAGAGGTTCCGTGTTTGGATAGAAATATACCTAACACCTGCTTGGGTTGACACATCAAGCTATGAAAGACCAACTTGGGATGTCACATCACCACTCGAAGAAGTAGTTGTGCGGTTAAGTTGAGTTAAATGGTTAGACGTACGAAAGTCCCTAATCGTTTCCCGTAAACCACAACATAACTGATTGCCCGCGACTAGAAAATTAAACTCCTCGCTCACAATGATGCAGTGAGGCTAGATTGCCGTGTTAAGAGGCTCGAAAGACCATGAACATGCAATTCCCACTATGTGAAATAACACTGATAGTCCCATGCTTATTCCATTGCAAATCGTATTATCGCATGATTATCCTGTTTTGACTCTATGCTGCTCCTGCAGCACTTTCGGTAATATTTCGTTGACCCAACCTTAGACTTAATTATTCTTCAAACGAAAATGTCTATCACCAACACTTTTAGGTATTTAAGATCACACTAGAAATGGATAGTTAGAGGAATGGGTCCAGTCCCTGTGGGTTCGACATTCCGGTTCTTAAAAAGAGCCACTATATTACTTGCACGACCCGTACACTTGCGGGACCATCAATTACTAAGTGAGCCAACATATGTATTGTACTCCTCGATCTTGATCAGAAGAAAATGGGAGTGTTGGAGGTAGCACTGGCGATTCTGTAGTCACCAGAAGCTCCTGATATAGTGGAGGAAACTGAGGAGATCAAGAAAATGTCTCCCATTTGGCCTTAGGCTTGGCCATATCCACTCAAGACAAATTCCTTGTGTCTGATCCTACTACTATATTTAGCACCTGATTGGCAGCGGTCTGCCTTGTAAGAATTATTTTCGTGTGCAGACAGAAACGAAGAGCTCGAGAACTCCACCTGTAAGACTCAGCTCTAACGCATGATTTGAGAAGAAGAAGGGTAACCATACTATCATTTCCCATAGCTCCCTGCTTATAAAATGTGGTTCACAACACATTTATAAATAAGACTCAACTAGACACGGCTTGCAGATCTCTAGGATATGATGTTGCTCTAATACCAAGATTGTCACGTCCCACCTTAGGAGGCGTAACCGGCACCTGATGCCACACTAGACCTTGAGCTGACCTAACTGGGCATATACACCCCTAGTGCATACCTGCAACACGTAATCAAGAAGAAAATTAGGTATAACTCAGCTTAAGCATAGCTGATAAGGCCGCAATATAAACACCTGCGCAGATAATCAGCTGACCCGATAGTTCACAATAATCATAAAATCCTATGTGAGCCAACAACACCACCATGTCATCTAAATCAGATAAGGTGAAATACAAGCACATATATACATATATACAAGCCATCAGGGCTTCTGACTGATAAAACAACTAGGCCCACATGGCCAAGAACGCGTGTCTAACAAAACCCATAGTCTACAAGCCTCTAGAGAGTAAGTCATTGGCCGGTATGGGAAGGCAGCTGACCAGTCTGTTGAGTCTGAATGTCTACTAAGGGGTCTTAGAACCTATTTGTCAGAACCTGCAGGCAAGTATGCAGTGCCCCATGTGTGGGCGTCAATACAACATGTACCGAGTATGTAAGGCAATAATAAGCTGGAACTGAAACTGATAATAAGAACTGAACATAAATAGATAAAATAGTCATAGAATAACCTGAACAATTTCATAAGGATAATCGTATACTAGCAAACATTAGATAAACAAGAACCTGACCTGGTCGCAATAAGCCCGGCAAGTACAAACAATCAAACAATAACCTACCTGGCCCCCATAGGCCCCGGCAAGTACAATCCAATTTGTATACCCCTGCCAGTACCACTGTAACCCCAAAGGTATTATGTAGTTTATCTAAAACTAGCCCTACACTGACAATCAACATGCATCTGTGTGTTGTTCTGTAGCTCAACTGTAACTAGCTCTTCATAGGCAATCAACGTGTACCTGTAAGTAGCCCTTTAGGAAATCAATGTATCTCTGTAAGTAGCCTCTCAGGCGACTATAGGTGAGCACATGAGGCTCCTGTATCTGTATCTTGAGCCTTATGGGCTCTTGTAACTGCACCCTGAGCACCCAAGGCTCTTCTGAGGGCCTGTAATGCCAACTCAGGCATAAAGGAAGTCCGTCAGGGCACCAAATTTAAAGTGGCTCTATAGGCCTCAATATAGTTGATCTAGAGTTCATATTGCTCTGTGAGCATAACATATCCCCATAGGCATTTTATAATTATATTTTGCTCGTTGAGCATCCTGTATAGCATCTGACAGGCCTAACTTATATTTTCACGCATCGGTCGGTGAGCGTAGCATAGCCCCTTAGGCCTAACACAACTGTTACTTTCCCCTATTGAAACCTGTATAACATCCAATAGGCATATCCTATGTGTCCACAGCTATCCAGATAGTCATAAAGACAATTATAAAATCAGCTAGCCTAGAAAGAAAAGGGCGAGGTCTGGAGTGACCTGAACGATAATCTGAATGTCATAACAAGCTATAAGATTGCTAATAATAGGTGTAGGACCTTGCACCTAAATTGTGTAGCCCACTGGGCAGCCACAACAAGTATTACTTTGAACCTAATCCACTAGGAAGCTAAGTATAACCATTCTGAAGGCATAGCGGTACAACAATGGCTGATAGGCGAACAATAAGGTCATAGGCGGCCAAACTACATGGTTCCTTCACCTAAAATGACTACAGGGCTGCTAATAACAAGATATGACTCTGAGCAGCCAACTAAAATAGCCTACAGAAAGCCACAACGACTATTAACCTAAAGGTAGAATTACAATATTAAGATTCTAGCTCTATAGGCGTCAAGATACGCCAAAGGCCCGTAGGCAGGATTTATCACACATAGGCATTGAGAGCATGAAGTTCTATCACCAAGTTACTCCTTATGCTTCCCAAATTAGCTATACATGACCATTGATTAACAATAAAGACTCTACAGAATCGGTAAGGCAGCAAGATATCAACAACCAAACTAAGCGATAGTTTATAGCTTGGTAAAACTCTCCCAGATAAGGCACAACACAAAGCCCGAACATCTTATAGCTTTCAAGGCACCTAAAATAGCCCATGTATCAAATACAAAGAAGAATTCCGACGTCGATAACCATTTCGATATATATCACAAAACTTCCAATTTTAAGGGTAGAGAGGGTATAAAAGTCCTTACCTTCCTCTATATGAAGAAAAACAGTGAATAGATTGACAAATACACCCAATTCCCTTGGGAAAACCCAGCAAAACTTCAACTAAGCCAAGAAGAGTTTGATGAACCTCACAACAATTACTTACAAGATCAAAACTTTAATTGGTGTTGAAGGCTTAGATACTGACCTCAAAATATGGAAATGTGATCTCCAAGGTATAGCTTCGAAGAGCTCTTGAATTTTAAAAAAAATGAGTTAAAACTGATTTAGGAATCAAAAGTTATTTAAATAGAAGTGGGCACCGCCAAGTCGGCCATGGACGGGTGCAGTGTGCCACTCCTTGCGCCTGCCTACGCATTGTGCGGCCCTGTTCTCTAGCACGCTCGCGTCTCCCTACCGACGTGTGCCTGTGCAAGCGGCTCTCCAACCGACATGTTGTCGTTCGACACCCGAGGCCGATTTTTCTCGGGCAATCTTATTTCCTTATTATTTTACTCTCGGGCAATATAAAAATGAAAAATTAGCCTGTAAAATTTATTTTCTTACTAGGACCGTCGACACCAGCTCACAGGGCATTTTAGTAGGGCTATGAACGAGGGTTTCCTTCCGTCCTCATTTCCAAATTTCTCCTCAAGTTCATGAATTCAAGTTCTTAATCAAGTGTATTGATTTCTAGGGTTTTAACCCAATTTTATGAAATTCTCTATGATATGTTTATAGGTCTAATCCCCTCATGATCTAATGGGCAGATTTTTTCACAATTTGATTATATGTTATTACAAATTATGCCCTATTTTGAAAATTTTATGAAAGTCAAGTTTATGATTCATGATTTCAGGTATGGTGAAATATCTAGCATGAATGAATGTTTATGAACTCTCCACTTATGATTCCATGATTTTGATTTATGAGGTCTATTTCAAGTATGCATGATTTTATGATTTGGGAAAGCCCATCAAGTTAAGTATGTTTTTTATGATTTAACCAAGGCTAATAACATCAACTTATCATATGGTTTGGAGTCAAGACTCCCAATGCAGCTTATGATATATTTTGGAGTCAAGACTCCCAATGTTCAGATTTTTAGCATTGTATAAATTAAGATTTTAGACTCATTGAAAAATGATGTCAGCACTACGCACATGTAATTATGATTTCAGCTTTTTTGAAAAACGTTGTGAGCACTATGCATATTTTTGGGAGTAGTGTCTAGCACCGAGTAGGCTTGGGGTTTCAAGGTTCCCCAATCTCATGAACTACGCGCCAATGTAGGTATATTTATATTTTGGACCTCTCAAGAGAGTTTTCCCCTGCCCCAAGGGACTTCAGCTTGATATTGATATCATGGATAGCATCCTTAGCCTTGGCAAGGTTTTGGACGGCTCTGCCCACTTGAGTGTGATAGTTGGAAAATCACGTAAGCTTTATTGTGATGGTGTCAGTTATGACGAGTCTCCCATTGTTCCTCATGATTTCAGTTACTCATGTTCATGACTTATGATGTTATCTTTTACAGCAGATTTAACCCAATGATCAGTTTATGAGCTTTTACTTACGATTTCAACTATTGCAAGTCATATGATTTCTATTTATAAATCTTGGATCACTATATTCAGTTATGATAACCAACTTATGACTATGTAAGTCTCAGATATAGTTTTCAGCATACAGTCCTTACACTCATAATCTAATTGATTTTTATTTATATGCAAGATTTTAGTTAACATTTACTAAGCATGTTTTACATACCATACATACTCAGTACATTCAAAGTACTGACTGTATACTCTATGTTATATCATTTCATGATATAGGTGCAGGTGATCCAGCTCAGTCTCGCCGATAGCTCACTTCCCTATCAATCTAGTTATCCCTTGTTAGGTGATTCCTCATCTTTCGAGAACATTCATTTAGTTATGTTGATCATGTCAATTTAGTTTCAGATTTGGAGATAGCTGGGGGCTTGTCCGAGCATCTCATCAGATAGTAGAGGCTTTTTAGACATAGACTAGTATGTTCAGCTTTGAGATTTAGCATTGTGATGTTATCATTTGATATACGTTATGTTATACCAATTTTCTCTTACTCATGTTTAAGTTATTAATTTTCGCTTTAACTTATGATGTTGAGTTGCTATGTACATGCCATGGGTCGACTTGGAGTCATTCGTGATTCTAGGTCATGTGTCTCGATTCGGGATCCCAGCTCGGGTCATGACAAAAAATCAGCTCCTGTCCATCTTAGTTCTTAGAATCATACTAGCACTCCTCGAATCAAGGAATTTCTCAGTACGAGCCCTTTAGTCTTCACCGGGTCCAAAGTAGAGGAAGACCCTAAGCATTTCCTAGATTAAATCTAGAAAATTCAACAGGTTATGTATGTCACTAAAATGGAGGGAGCTAAAATTTCCTCTTACCAATTGAAAGGCATTGCTAACATGTGATACGAATAGTAGGAGATGTCCAGGGGTGAGGATGCAACTCTATCTTTATGGGAGGATTTTACGGGGTCTTTTGTCAATCATTTACTAACCTTATAACTAAGGAAGGCAATGCTGAGGAGTTCATGACTCTCAGGCAAGATAATATGAGTGTGAGGGAGTACGTCCTTAATTTCACTCAGATGGACCATTTTCCTTCGAAGATCGTCTCCACAATGAGAGCTAGAATGCATCAATTTGTGTACAGCCTGGGGAAGAAATATTCGATGAGTGTGTGGCAGCATTATTGCATCCAAATATGCACATAGCTAGGCTAATGGTCTATGCCGAGCAGACAGAGGATCGGAAGCTGGAATATAGACTCAATAGAAAGAAGCGTCAAAGTAAGAGGGCTACGTCAGCTGGAAATGACAACAGTTATAAAGGGAGCAGCAACTGATCCTTATTTCCCCAGAGGTCATCAGGACCTACCCCCTTCGCACCCAATGCACTACCCTAAAGGTCCAGGAATGATCAGAAAGGTCAGGATAGTCAATATTATTCTCATGGAGCATCAAGATCCCAGTCTCAAGCCAGTGTGGCTTAGAGAGGTCCCACGTTTCCTCTATGAAACAAGTATGGGAGAAGTCACCCATAGGAGTGTTGTTTGAGGGCCAGTGGATGTTTTGGATACTAGCGCCGGGGGCATTTTTAGAGAGACTGCCCCAATACAGGCTAGAGGACTAGGGGTACCACACAAGAATAATTCCTTACTGAACAAAAATAAAAAAGAAGTATGGGATTGTTCTAAATATTATTATTTAATTATGGATGTCCATAACTTTTAGTTATAATTTCCATCATTATGCATAGTCATACTCCCACCTCCACTACCTCCTCATTGATCTTCCACACCACTTGATCTTTCTTACATTCTCAAAAATTAATTTTATGTTTATGAAAACCTTTGGTGCTCCTCAATGTAATCCTATAAATAGAGGTCTTGAGAATGATATTGTACACCCTTGAAAGAAAAAAGTTATCTTATATTATTTATCTTGTTCTATATTATTTCTCTTGTTCTTTACATTATTGTTCCGAGCTTTATTTTAAAACATGTTATCAACACGAAACTCCCTAATTCTATTTGGATTCTTAGTTCAAGTTTTGTTTTATCTTTTAGATAAATAATATTTCCCAGTCCTCAATTGGATTTAAGATGAGTAATGAAGATATGTGTCTTCTGGATAATGCTATAGCTCACACTATACTAAGAGAAAAAAAATATTTCTCTAATTTGATTATAAAAGAGTTCTATGTTAGTACAATATATCGCAGTACAAAAATTGATTGAGGACTCTAAAAGAGCGGCCTTATTACCATCTGGAGGAAAAATATTGGCTATTAATAATGCACTACATTGTAGTAAGTCTCCAAAACTTATTAAATTTCAAGGTTATTCCCCAAAATGGTTATCATGTTGCAACTGTCAATGAAGGAAAGGGTGAATAACTTTATAATACTGTCACAACCCAAGCATGGACCTCGGACCGCGATACGAGACCTAGAACTACGAATGGCTCCAAACTAACCCATGACACATACATAGCATGATAAAGAGCATAAAATTAAGCGAACGTAAAACATAAACCATAACATGAGCAGAAGTCTAGAATCTCATAAATGCATGAATGGGCTACAAGCCAAAATTGCTGAACATCTACACATAACTTTTAAAAACCTCTAGACATAGATGAGTTGATGGGACAACACCCCCGACTAGATCTACCAAAATTTAAAAATTAAAAGACATAAAAGAAAGAGAGTGTAACAAAATTTACGCCCTCGGATCATGAGGACCCACCCAAGCTAGGGCTGGACTAGACTAATGCAGGAGCAAAGCTAACATCGGGGCTGAGACTGATCACCCGAACCTATATCATGAGATGATATAGCGTAGAAGTATATGGTTAGTACTTTGAATGAATTGAGTATGTAAGGTAAGTAAAATATGAGAGTAAGGACAATATGCTAAATTCATAGTCGTGAGATAGTCATAAACATAAGTTATTCATGATAATCTGAAGCATAACCCAAGGTTTTGAATGTAAATAACATGGTTTAACATGTATGAAATAATAAGTAAAATTTCATAAAATAATCAATGGGTCAATCATACTGTGAAACATGATATCATAAATCCTTAACATGAATATCTTAGAACATGAGGAACAGTGGGAGACTCATCATAACCGACATCATTATGAATGAGCACATGAGGCCTAATTATCTCGCTGAAGTTAGCAGACCGTCCTAAGCCTTACCAGGGCAAAGAAAGATAAAGGTGTGATATCACTCATGAGCCCTGTCGGGCTGGGAGAAAAAGGTTCTAAATATAAATATATACCTACGGTGGCACGTAGTTCTAAGACCTGGGTGTGCTAAACTCCAGCCTACTCGGTGCTAGATACCACTCTCAAAACATGAATATTGCTCATAGTCATAATCATAAAACATACTTGATTTCATAAAACATACTTGGTTTTGCATGGGATGGTTAGAAATCATGGAATTCATAATCATACTTATCAAACGTGAATTAGCCATGAAAACAATGTCGTTGAGCCGGTCATGATACATAGCTTGAGATTCATGAAAATCATACATAATTGAGTAAAACCATCATAACTAGAGAATCATATTTTCATGAGAGATAACTTGTAGAAAACATGAATTCATATTCATAAAACATGGATTGAATCATAAGAGAATTAAGTTTATAGAAGATCATTAGAGATTTCATCTAAATTGGGTCTAACCTTAGAATTTCCATAAAATCATGGTTGGAGACTTAAATTCATGAGTTTGAGATGAAATTGGGAATGAGGGTGGAATAAATCTCCTATTCATAGCCCTACATACCTAGGATTGATGGAACTCTTGCTAGGGTTTGATGCCTAAGAGAATTGGAGAAGAAGATGATGAAGAACCCTAGCTTTGCCTTGAGAGAATTTGATCTTCAATTTGAGGTGTTAGGAGTAGAATGAGGGTTATGAATGAATAAAACCCTTTAATACACCCCTTTTAGGATCTCAAACGACCTAGTTTAGGAGTTAGAAATATTAAAATTATGAAAATGCCCTTAATAACCCGACTACAAAAATCATCCCGGCAGACTTGATGGGTCACATAACGACCTATTAGTGGACTTGACAAATAGCCAAGCGCCACTCATTATCACTAGAGATATTTTCAATTTTCTTATCTTTTCTTAATGCCTCCGCTTAACGATTTGTCATGACACCTAATGGATCACTTCATTAGTCGTCAAGACTCTCCGAAACTCACGTTTTTTACCAACTTCCACACTTAATAGGTCACTTAATGATCTGTCAAGTGACTTAATGGGTCACTTGACGGTTCTTCTGTGACCTAGTGTAGGTTTTTCTATTTTTTTCATTTCATGCCCTGGATCTAATCCTAGGGACTTTTGGGATGTTAAATTATCTCCCCCTTGGGAACATTCCTCCTCGAATGTAGACTAAGCAGACTAGAAAGGTAGGGAAGGAAATGCAATCCCAAAATGAATAGCTATAGCTGAAAACTGATGGAGTGACTGACTCCGGACTGAGATACATGACTGAACTAAATTCATGAAACATACATGCATGCTAAAACATGAAAGAAACTGAGAGACATGAATATGACATGAAACTAAATAGAGTAATAAGGATGAAACTAGTACCTCATGATGGAACTGAGCTGGAAGGGAAAAGATGTAGGTATCTAGCCAACATATCTACTTCGGCTTTCCATGTAGCTCCCCCAACTAGATTTCTCCACAAAACCTTCATTGGAACTACCTCTTTGATCCTCAGCTCGCGAACCTGACATCCAAGGATCTCAACTGGAACCACCTCATAGGTAAGGCTATCTTTCACCCCAATGCTCTATACTGGAATAACTAGAGCAGGATAACCAATGCACTTCTTCAGCAAGGACACATGGAAGACTGGACGCGCTAATGCTAGCTCGACGAGCAACTCCAACTCATACGCCACATTGCCAACACGCCTTAGAACCCTGTAAGGACCAATATATTGGGGACTAAGCTTCTCTTTCTTACCAAACCTCATAACTCCCTTCATGGAAGACACCTTCAGAACACCTAGTCATCAACCTCAAACTCAAGCTCTCTCCTTCTAACATTCGCATAGGATTTCTGATGGCTCTAGGCTGTCTTCAACCTTCCTCTAATAAGATAAACCTTATCCATCACCTCATGAACTAAATTGGGCTCTATCAACGTAGCCTCACCTACCTCAAACCATCCAATAGGTGCTCTACATCTCTGTCCCTAAAGAGTCTCAAATGGATCTATCTAAATGTTGGAGTAGTAACTATTATTGTAGGAAAACTCAATCAGAGGCAAGTGATTATCCCAACTACCCTTGAAATCAATCACGCAAGATCTCAATATGTCCTCAAAATTCTGAATGGTCCACTTGGTTTGACCATCTGTCTATGGGTGAAAAGTTGTTCTAAGCTTCACCTGAGTACCAAGGCCCTTCTGAAATAATCTTTGAAACTGAGAGGTGAACTAAGTACTCTTATCTGATATGATGGGTAATGGAACTCCATGCAACCAAAATAACTCCCAAATATATAGTATAGCATAGTCCTCGGCTGAATTTGTAGTTTTAAGTGGTAATAAATGTGCTGACTTGGTCATCCGATCTATAATCACCCATATAGAATCGTGTTGTTGATGTGGTCCGAGACAACCCAGTAATGAAGTCCATATTGATATCTTCCCCCTTCCAAGTAGGGATATTGATATGCTGAACCATACCTCCTGGTCTTTGATGCTCCACTTTCACCTGTTGGCAATTCGAACCATTAGCCACAAATGTTGCAATATACGTCTTCATGCTTTCCACCAATAGACTTCCCATAAATCACGGTACATTTTGGTGGCACCCGGGTGGATAGAGTATCGAGAGCTATGAGCCTCTATCAATATCCACTCTCTCAAGTCACCTACACTCGAAAACACACAATCAACCTTGATATCAGAGTACACCATCTCCCCCTTTGGAGAAAACCTCCACTTTATGATTCTAGACAACTTCCTTCAACTTCACCAAAATAGGATCCTTATCTTGCCTAGCTTTGAATTCTGTCACCAATGAAGATTTTGACCCATTTTGAACAAAAACACCACCATCTGTTGAATCTGTAAGGCGAACCCCTAAATGAGCAAGCCTATGGACATCCTTTACCAACTCTTTTCTCCCATCCTTTAAATGAGACACACTCTCCATGGACAGCCTACTAAGAGCATTTGCCACTACATTGGCCTTGTCTAAATGATAAAGGACACTCATATCATAATCCTTGAGGATATCAAACCATCTCCTTTGTCGCAAATTCAGATCCTTCTGATTAAACACATACTTAAGACTTTTGTGGTCCGTGAACAGATCCACATGCACCCTATACAAGTAGTGCCTCCAAATCTTCAAGGCAAACACCACAGCTACTAACTATAGGTTATGCGTCGAATAATTCTTCTCATCAGTCTTAAGCTATCTAGAAGCATAAGAGATGACCTTTTCATACTGCATCAACACACATCCAAGGCCAATCCAAGAAGCATCACAATATACAACAAAGCCATTTGTGCCCTCTGGTAGGGTCAAAATTGGAGCTGAAGTGAGTCGATTCTTTAACTCCTGAAAACTCTTCTCACAAGCATCGAATCACTGAAATTTGACCTTCTTCTGTGTCAACTAAGTCAAAGGTGCTACAATGGATAAAATCCCTTTACGAACCTCCTATAGTAGAAACCTAAGCCCAAAAAGCTTTAGTAGGGCTAATAGATCTAGATCAGTTCTTCACTGCCTTAATCTTCTGAGAGTCCACCTGAATACCCTCACTAGACACCACATGGCCCAAAAATGCAACTGACTTCATCCAAAACTCACACTTGCAAAACTTAGAAAAAAGTTGATGGTCCTTAAGAGTTTGCAACATAATCCTCAAGTGAGCGGCATGCTCCTCTAACTTCAAGAATATATGAGGATGTCATCTATGAAAACGATGACGAACATATCCAAGTACATCTTGAATACCTTGTTCATGTTGTACCCTGAAAGCCCAAAGATCAGACTCGGGAGATGAAATGGAGAAAAACTGAAATTCTACACCAGATCACAAAACGAGTCATTAGGTGACCCGTGAGGAGGGACCACAATTCGTGGGTGACTCGTGGTCAAGGAAAGAGTAGTGTGGTCTAGAGGGGTCACCACGGGCATGACCACCATTCAAGGTCGGGCCACACGACTCGTGGAGTCACCCGTTGTCTGGACTGGACTGGAGATTTGGAAAGGAAATCATGGGCAGTAGGGATCACGGGTGGAGACCATGAGTCATGGTCAGACACCACGATTCGTAGGGTCCCCTGATGGAATTTGGCAGTGGACTTGACGGTTTATCTCCATGAGACGGGCATTTGGGGACGAGTCGTCCAATCCCTCGTGGGGATCGACAGTCAGCAAAACCCTGCGATTTAAGTAAGGGTATTTTTGTAATTCCAATGCTCTAGAATCCTAAACTACGTTGTTAAGCTATGAAAGGTGGGTTTAAGAGGGGGAAACTATCCTAAAGTCTTCATTCATGCATGCAAAAGAATAGAAGAGTGATAGAGAGGTGATCAAGGGTGATTCAAGGTTTTCTCCTTCAATTTTGTTTTGGGCATTCAAGGGAGAGTAAGATTCAGCCTCTAATTGGTATGTAGGGTTATGAATGGGTGGTTTCTTCTACACCCATGCCCAATCCTTCTCTAAAAAGTATGAAGTTCCATAATTTATCTATGGCGTTTTTACCCAAATGCATGAATTATCTATTTCTACATATGGGTAAGAATTCATTATGATTCTATTATTTAATTATGAAGCATGGGCAATTTTTACAATGATTTCCATTAAAAATCATGTTTCTAGTATTATGAATTTTAAAGCCCATTGATGAGATGTTCATGAAAAGTTAGGTTTGTGATGTATATGTGATACTGATGAGATATTATGATGAAAAGCATGATTTGAAGCTACCCGTGTTTATAATTATGTTTTAGATGAGAATTGAGTACTTCTAAGTATGATAAAGCTTTGGGCAATGCCCACATGTTAAGTATGAATGATAATTTTCCCGAATTAAGCTTACCACATTATTTTGGAGTGAAGACTTCCAATTTTATATTTTCAGCTTATGGTATGGTTTGAACTAAAGCTTCTCATATGCATGATTTCATATTTGAGATGTATTTGATCATTTAACTTCCTCAATAGATGATGTTGAGATTCATTATATACGATGTAGAGCATATACATGTTGCCTAGCACCGAGTAGGCTAAGGGTCGATCACCCTATGCCTTAGAACTATGCACCAACATAGGTCGATACTATTATATATTACTTGGTACCTCCCTTGTGAGCTATCCCCAGCCCTAAAGGCCCATGAGCTTGATATCGATATCATGGTAGCGTCCTTAGGCCTGGCAAGGTTTTGGGTGGCTCTGCCCACTTGAGTATAATAGTCGGGATCACGTAAGCTCTATCATGGTATGTCGGTTAAAAGACGAGTCTCCCATTGTTCCTTATGATTTCAAATATGCATATTCATTACTTATGAGATTTATGTAAATGCATGTTCTAAAGAAGGTTTGACTCAATGTTTATCTTTTACTTATAAATGTCAGAATTCATCTTTGAGTCAATTGATTCAGTTATGATGTTATGAAGTTATGTTATGTCATATTATGAAGAGATCATGATTTCAGAAAGAATGCATGCAATCCTTACTCTCAATTTACTGATGTTTGTGTTTTAATTAATGGATTGTATTTAAATGATTTTTACTTACTTTAGCGGTTTTACGTACCTTACATACTCGGTACATTTCACGTACTGACCGCATACTTTCTATGTTGTATCATTTCATGATACAGGAGCCGGCTCTTAGCTTCAGCCCCTCTCTTAGTCAGCCTGTTAGAGTTAGCGTTGCCTTATTTGTGAGTCCTCATCTTTATAGGACTAGACTATTCAGTTTTTCTTTATGTATTTCAGTTTCAGCTTGTTGAGTTAGTTGGGGTCTTGTCCCATCAACTTGTCATGCTTAGAGGCTATTCAGACATATGTATGTATTCAGCTTCGGATTTCATATTCTGATATTATATCCTAGTTAGACTTCCGCTGTAATTGTATTGTTGTTTACTCGGTTTATTAATTGAATTAGATGTATGCTTATGTCATGGGTCGACTCGAGGCCTCTCGGGGTTCTTTGGCCGGTGTTACAATCCGGGTCTACATTCGGCTCGAGACAGTTCATCAAATTCATAAAATCTACAAGAGTGTTTGTTAGTCCAAAAGACATAACCACAAACTTATAGTGATCATACGAGTCCTGAAGGTTGTCTTTAGAATGTCATTGTCCCTAACCTTGAGTTTATGATAGCCGTATCTGAGGTCTATCTTTGAAAAGCACTTGGCACCCTGAAGCTAGTCAAACAAATCATCAATCCTAGGGAGGAGATACTTATTTTTTATTGTGAATGCACATTCTGAGAGAATCATCCTTCTTCCGAACAACGAGAACTGGATCACCCCATGGGGACTTACTAGGCCTAATGAAACCCTTATTTGAGAGGTCTTTCAACTGTTCTTTCAACTCCTTGAGCTCGACTAGAGCCATTCTATAAGGAGGATAGATATAGTTTGCGTATCAAGAAGAAGATCAATACCAAAGTCAATCTTTCGCTCAAAAGGGACTCCTGTAGATCCTCTGGAAATACCTCTGGATACTCACATACGACAAAAATTGACTGGAGAGTTGAGATTTTGGACTTAAAATCCTTAACAGAACTAGATGGTATACAAAACCCTTGGAGATAATCTTCTTGTCCATAAAGTAGGAGACAAAATAAACTACAGGCATATCTGAACTACCCTTCCATTCTAGGACTGGTTCACCCAAAAATTGAAACTCTACCGACCGGATTCTACAATTAACTGAAGCGTAGCAAGCATACAACCAATCCATACTGAAGATAACATCAAAATCAGTAATGTCTAACTATACTAAGTCGGCTAAAGTGACTTTCTGAAGAACTATGACAGGGAAATTTCTGTATACCCATCGAGCTATAACTGACTCACCGACTAGAGTAGAGACTGAGAAGGGTTCTAATAGAATTTCAAGACTGACACCAAAACAGATAGAAACATAAGGAGTCACAAAGGATAATGTGGCCCCTAGATATAGCAATTCATAAACATCAAGTTGAAAGACTCGTAAATACCAGTGAGCACATCGGGCAAGCACTCCTGCTCTTGACGAGATGAAACTGCATAGAACCTATTCTAGTGTTGCCCAGATGTGTTGTGGATTTACAGCACTTTCGACGGTTAAAATTGAGAAAATATGCATGGACTTAGGTGTTTTTATACGGATATAATGCATTTTTTCTTTGTTTCAGGGAAATAAGGTGTTGGAGTTGAAAGCTGTGAAAGAAGGAAAAAGAGTGCAAAAATTGGGCCAAGTACAGACTTCAGTACGAGTCGTATCTTGGTGGAACGAGCCGTACTAGGAATCGTGTAAACTTAAGAAAGATTTCTCAAGGTACTAGCCAAGTACGACTCTTGGTATATGATGTACCATCCTGGTACGAGCCGTACTATAAATCATGAAAAATATCAGAAGGATACACCTTGATTAGTCTCCTGGTATGGATGTAAACCACGAGTCGTGATGACTACCTACGACCCATACCAAGGATCTATAGTAAAGTTCAGAAAAAAGTTGAATGGCAGATCCCATAGTACAAGAGGCAACCACGAGCTGTAACATTAATGTACAAACCATACCCAAGGCCCGTGAAAATATTCAGAGAATGGCAGAAGTCACAGGTTCAAACCACGACATGATTGTACGACTTGTAGGAGCATTGTACGAGTTGTACAAGCTCCCAGCACTTAACCAAATTCATAGCTGCCAGGCATTGTAAGAGTTAAGTTACAACTCGTATGATCAAGTTTCTAGTCGTATGAGAAGGCGGCGATAGTTAATTAGTTTTCCCTATTAATTTAGGAAAGGTTTATAATTATTTGTATAAATATTTTTCTAGGTTATTTTTTAGCAGATTTTAGAGGACAAATATTTCGAGGGAGAATTCGATTTTTGGGAGATTCTTCTTGAGTTTTCCAATATTCTTGGGTTTTACTTCATTGTTCTTGAATTGATCAAAGTTGAATTGTGCAATAATCAAGTGTATTTTAATTTCAATCTTCATTGTAAGTTCTTTAATTATATTTTATTCAATAAATGCTAATTCTCTTCTTACAATCATGAGAGGCTAAAACCTCCAAAACTAGGGTTGTGAGAACCATGGAGAATTAACCATCTAGAGTTTGCAAAAAGTGATTCTAAACCAATATGCATGCTTGTATTGTCTTCTCTTCAATCTTAAACATTTTTTGACGAAGCGCAACGTTAGTACTTGCCCGAATTCTCTATTTGCTTGAACCTAGAGAGGTAGAGATTAGGAAAAGAGAATAAAACAAAGCCTTGAATTCTATGATTCATTGTATAACGTGAGTTGCGGTCGCAGGATAGTTAATTTGGAATAAATTGATAACGGTTAATGTGAAATCACTCAATAATTGAGTATAGTTATCCAATAGGGACGAACTAGTCATTTGGATGAACCTATGTTGTAAGTTCTACAAGCTAAGTATTGGGATAGATTACAACTGTAAAATTCGAAGTAATCATGTATCCATGAGGAACACCTCCCTAGTTAATTGCATCAACTTGATAACAACTTAAATCTTCAATATTATTATGTGTTTACTTCTTTAAACCCCCCCCCCCCAGTAGGAGATAATCGAACTAAAAGTGTAAATACTAGCATTATTCTACATCCTGCCCATATTCCCTATAGGAACGACCTCAACCTTTGTTGGATTCTTTATTAACAACGTTCGCGTCATACTTTTCCAGGGGTATGATTTGGGCATTATCAAAAAAGTAGCCCCTATACTAGAAGATGCGCCTTGCTGAGATGGCAAGCTACTAGAGCTACGGAAATGGTGGTTGGGGAACGACCTCTATCTTCACCCTGTCTAGCTAATGGGCAGCCTCTAAGTCTATTTTCGGTCTTTCCACACCCGAAGCAAGCATGTAAGCTGACAAAGAACTCTCCTGGGTGGTTCTTACCACACTTCCCAAAAGATGGGAAAGTGCGCTCCCCTGGCATGCTCCTCTGACCCTTAGAGCCTGATGCTCTACCTTTCTGATCACCTCTAGGTCTAGATAGGACACTGTTGATGATGGAGCTAGGGTGATGGCCTCTGATGGGATTGTGGGTGATGTCCACCACTGGACCTCTACTGACAATACCCAAAGCTCCCTATACTAGCCCTCTTGGCCTCGCTCTCCCTTTCCTTCATCTATTCCTCCTCTATTTGATGTAAATATATCATCAATCGAGAGATGTCCATGTCACTAATAAGCATAGTGGTCCTGCACTTCTTGACTAGTGAATCTAATACCCCATTCATGAACTTGCTCATACAAGCTCTCGGCTCGGCAACCATCTCTAGAGCATATTTAGACAGCTGGGTAGATCTCAAGGCATACTCCTAAACAATCATATCATTTTGCTTCAAATTGACGATCTCTGCTAAGTTTGCTTCCCTCAACTCTCAGGGAAGAACCTGTACAAGAATGTCGCAACAAACTCATCCCAACCAATAGGAGTTACACCTACTCCACGACCCTTCTTCCACTTTCAGAAACAAATATGACCTACCCCGTCTAGCTGATAGGAGGCCAAATCTGCACTCTCCTCTCCCAAAACTCCCATAATCTAGGTAATCTTCTGGGTCTCTTCAATAAACTCCTATAGATCCTCATCCACCTTAGAACCATGAAACTCTAGCGGGTTCATCCTGGTGAAGTCTCGCACTCTAGCTGCCGCAGTATTCCCATTCATGTTCATAGGAGACACAGCCTGCTGGTTGACCTAAGCTGTCATAGTCTGTGCCAACATCTGGAAAGCAACCCTAAACTCAATATGAATCACCTACTCATACAAAGGATCAACTGGAGCTGGTGGGGCTGGCTGATGCCTATCTCCGTTACTATTCCCATGGCAGTTGCCGCTTCTATTTCTTCTTTCGTTGACTCAGCAAGGAGGCATATTTTTGCAAATGCGTATAGCATGAGTTAGAGGAATAGAGAGAGTTGAGCTTCATTACATGGCATAGATCATGAGAGAAGGGAAGTTTCCTAAAACGTTCAATAGTCTCTCCCTCATAAGTGTGTTGCGCTTCACACCCATGAAAAATACTCTACTTAATGAGGCTTTCAGACACCGTCGGACACTCTAAACCTGATGCTCTGATACCAAGTTTGTCACGATTCGAGCATGGAACCCCGACCGCGAAACGAGACGTAGAATCACGAATTACACCAAGCTGACCCATGGCACATATATAGCATGATAAAGAGAATATAACTAAGTGGAACTAAAGCATACACCATAACATGAGTGGAAGTCTAGAATCTTATAAATGCTTCAATGGGCTACAAGTCAAAATCACTGAACATCTATACATAATTGTCTGAAAAGCCTCTAGACATAGATGAGCTAATGGGACAAAACCCCTAACTAGCTTCTACCAAAATCTAAAGAATACAAGACAAAATAAAAAGCATGTAACAAAACTGACGCCCCCGGATCATGAGGACTCACCCAAGATGGGGCTAGACTGGACTGATGCAGGAGCAAAGCTAACGTCGAGGCTAAGACTGATTGCTTGAACCTATATTATAAGATGATATAGCATAAAAGTATGCGGTAAATACTTTGAATGTACTGAGTATGTAAGGTAAGTAAAACATGAGAGTAAGGACAACATATCATAGTCATGAGATAATCATAAACATAAGTTATTCATCATAAGCTGAAGCACAATGACCCAAGATTTTGAAAGTAAATCATATGGTTTAACATATTTGAAATCATAAGTAAAAGCTCATAAACTTATCAATGGGTCAATCATACTGTAAAACATGATTTCAAATCCTGAACATGAATATCTTAGAACAGGAGGAACTGTGGAAGACTCATCATAACCGACACCATTATTAATGAGCACGTGATGCCCAACTATTTTGCTCAAGTTGGCAGAGTTGTCCTAAGTCTTTCCAAGGTAAAAGAATGATAAAGGCATGATATCATTCGTGAGCCTTGTCGCGTTGGGGGAAACACTCTCTGGTGAGTCTCAAACATGAATATATACCTATGGTGGCACATAGTTTTAAGACCTAGATACGCTGAACCCCAGCCTACTCGGTGCTAGATACTACTCCCAAAATATGCATACTTCTTATAGTCATAAGCATGAAACATACTTGATTTTGCATTGGCTAGTTAGAAAAATGAAAATCATAATCATACTTGTCATACGTGAACTAGCCATGAAAACAATGTTGTTTTGTCTTCCATAATACATAAGCTTGAGATTCATGAAAATCATATGTAATTGAGTAAAAATATCATAACTTTAGAATCATACTTTCATGAGATATTCTTAGAGAAAACATGCAATTATAATCATAAAACATGGATTGAATCATAAGAGAATTAAATTTATAGAAGATCATAAGAGATTTTATCAAAAGTTGGTCTAACCCTAGAATTTCCATAAAATCATGGTCGAAGACTTGAATTCATGAGATTGAGATGAAATTGGGCATAAGGGTGTAACAAATCCCCATTCATAACCTTATATACCTAGGCTTGATGGAACTCTTTCTAGGGTTAGATGCCCAAGAGAATTGGAGAAGAAGATGATGAAGAACCCTAGCTTTGCCTTGAGAGGATTTGATCTTCAATTTGAGGTGTTAGGAGTAGAATGAGGGTTAGGAATATCTTCCACCGTCCGGGCTCCCTTTCCTCCCTATGGTATGCTCCCCCGGCGCAGGCCTACCACGCTTCGCGCCTGCGGCATTTTCGCCAGACGGTCTTTGCCAGTAGTGCCATCCTCCCCGCTGGCTGTATGGGCGGGTTGTCCCTCGCTGCTGCGTTCTTTTAAGCTATGGATTAAAGGAACAAATGTAGTTGAATGGAACARCAGGCGGGTTACACGTTCCACTGTGCCGAGATGTGAGGTGCAGGTGGTGATGATCACCCCGGGGTATGCGCTAGCGCCCTTGACAGGCACTCCAGAACCCGCCAACGCTCATGAAAACTCGGGTCGGTCGGTCCTCCATTCATCCGACCGGGCCAAATAAGGGCATAAACCACTATATAGAAATAAAACTCGTTAATACACCCCTTTTTGGAGCTCAAAAAGACCTAGTTTAGGAGTTAAGAATATAAAAATTATGTAAACACCCTTAATAACCCGACTACAAAAATCATCCCCGCAGACTTGACGGGTCACATAACGATATGTTAGTGGAATTGACGGATCATAAAGTGCCACTTGATATCTCTGGAGAGATTTTCAACTTTCTAATTTTATCTTGATGCCTCCAATTAACGATTCGTCATGAGACTTAACGGATCACTTTACCAATCGTCAAGACTCTCCAAAACTCAAGTTTTTCACCAACTTCCACACTACCCGTCAAGTGACTTAACGGGTCACTTGACGGTTCGTCATGTGATCTAGTGTATATTTTCCTGTTCTCTTCATTTCATGCTACAGGTCTGATTCTAGGAACTTTTGGGGTGTTACAAATACTATAACAAAAGCAGAAAAAAATTTGTTCATGAAAAATTACCTATATTTTCTTCTGAATTATACCATACAAGTGTTGGTATGATTGAATCACATGTCGTAGTAAACAAAAGGTTTACTAGTTCTAATGATTTTATCACTTGGCATGATTGGTTGGGCTATTTCAATTTTAATATGATATGTAGAATTATTGAGAATTCACATGGGAATCCTTTGAAGAACTAAAATATTCTTCAATAAAAAGAATTTTCTTGTGCTACTTGTTATCAAGGAAAGTTGGTTATTAAACCATCAGTAGCTAAGGTTGGGACCCAATCCTCTGCATTTCCGGAATGTATACAAGGTGATATATGTGTGATGATTCATCCTTCATGTAAACCATTTAAATATTATATGGTCTTGGTAGAAACATCTACAAGATGGTCACACGTGTGCTTATTATCAACTTGCGACATGGTTTTTGCAAGATTATTGGCTCAAATAATAAGGTTAAGGGCATAATTTTTAGATTATGCAATAAAGACAATTTGTCTTGATAATACTGGTGAATTCACATCTCATGCCTATAATGATTATTGTATGTCCACTGAAATAACTATTGAACATTCAATTGCTTATGTTTATACTCAAAATGATCTATCAAAATCATTGATTAAATGCCTTCAATTTATAGCTATACCATTTCTAATGAGGATAAAATTGCATGTTTCAATATAAGGGCATGTCATTTTGTATGCAGCAGCACTTATGTGTATAAGGCCAATCAATTATCATGAATTTTGTCCATTGCAGTTGACTTTTGGCCAGAAGCCAAATATTTCTCATCTTAAAATTTTGAATGTGCAGTATATGTTCCAATTTCTCCACCACAATGCGCAAAGATGGGTCATCAAAGAAGGTTTGGGATATATGTTGGGTATAAATCTTCTTCTATTATGAAATATTTGAAAGGTTGGAGATATATGTTGGGTATGAATCTCCTTCTATTATAAAATATTTGAAACCTATGATTGGAGATTTATTTATGAAAAGAATTGTTGATTGTCAGTTTGATGAATCAGTATACCTAACATTAAGGGGAGAAAATAAGCAATTGAAAAAGGAGATAGATTGGAATGCATTATCACTATCTCAATTAGATCCTCGAACAAATCAATATGAACAAGAGGTTCAAAAGATAATTTATTTATAAAATATTGCAAATAAACTGCCAGATGTATTTACTAACCTTTCAAGGGCTACCAAATCTTATATTCCAGTTACAAATGCTTCAGTTTGAGTTGATATTCTAGTAGGATAAATTGTTAATGTAAATGAATCTAAACCACGTCTGAAACATGGTAAGCTAATCGATTCTAAGAATAAGAGTCTTCGAAAAAAGAAAAGGAACAAGTGATCAAATGATCATAATATGGAGGCAATTACTCAAGAAGAGTCTTGAGACATAACAAACGATAAGATCAAAGAGGAGGTCTAAATATCATAAAATAATGAGAATAAAGAAATATCAATAAGTTTTGTCACCACGAGAAAAAAGTGAAATCAAACTGATATTGTGGTAGGCAATATTTTTACTTATAATGTTATTGTTGAAATAATGCAATAAGATGAGGATTTTGAACTAAATCGATGAATATAGTCAGAGAACTGATTTTCCAAATTGGAGGGATGTAATTTAAGAGGAGTTGATTTCACTTGAAAAATGTGAAGTTTTCGGATCAATAGGCCGAATGCTTGAAGGTGTCAAGCCAGTGGAGTATAAATAGATTTTTTTATGAACACGAAATGAAAAGGGTAAAGTTGTAAAATATAAAGCAATATTTGTGGCACAAGGATTTTTGCAAAGGCCTAACATTGATTATGTAGAGACATATTCTCCTGGAGTGAATTTAATTACCTTTAGGTATCTAATAAATCTAGTAGCTCATGAAAAACTTGAATTGCACCTAATGGATATTATACAACCTATTTATATGGCTCATTGGACCATGATATTTTTATAAAAATTCCTGGAGCATACAAAAGTTCTCAAGAAACTTGTTTAATAAAGTTTCGAAAATCCTTATACAAATTGAAACAATCAGGGCGAATGTGGTACAATCGTCTAAGTAAATATTTTTCTTTGTATTTTTATAAGAAGGTATGGATCTGAATTTGTTATAATAGTTGTGTATGTTGGTGACTTGAACATCATTGGTACTTCAAAAGAGCTTTTAAAGTAGTTGAGTTGTTACACCCCGTAAATTCTCGACATGTATATGGCCTATTCGCATGTTGATTAAGAGTTTTTGAATGCCATACATTTTAGGAAAAGGCCCGGCGAAAGACCGGATAAGAGATTCATCGAACCATCGCGGGAGGAGCCGGGGCAGAGCCCCTCCACGATGGCAACTTGCCACGGAGGGAGGGCCTCCGCGTTGGCGCCGTGTCACGGAGGCCCTGTCCAGGCCCAAGTGTAAAAGCCTCCAACTTCGGTTTTAAATGAAATTTTCATATAATTTCCAGTGAGAAACAGAGGGTAAAATCAGGGAGAAGAGAGAATGAAGGATCCATTGAAATTTCCTTCCGATTACGCCGTCAAACACGGTTCAAACTCAAATTAACTCTAGATACCGAGGTATTAAGCAGTAAGGAGCATTCCTACGGATTTAGTTTCGTGAAATTCGGCCGGCGAATCGTCATGCTACCGAGCTAAGGTAAGTGGAAT
>JACEIK010003547.1:149142-162480 GCA_018107945.1 Datura stramonium | reverse complement strand
TAGCCAGGCACCAGATGTGCCTTGGCCCACCAGTTAGTAGTCCAGGTCCTTCTAGGGCACCAGGTGCCAGTCATACCCCCCAAGGCGGGGCGTGACAATTACGCTATTTATGCTTCGATTATGTATTATCGTTTCTTATATTTCATGTCAAACTTCATTTAAATTCATGATTTTTATGTTTAGTCTTCTGCCTTATGTGTATGAATTAGATATATGCTCACGCCATGGGTTGACTTGGAGTCTTTTGGGGCTCCTTGTCTCGTGTCTATAATCCGGGTGTACTCTCGGGTCCTGACAAACTTGGTATCAGAGCAATAGGTTCAAATGTGTCCTAGGGAGTCTGAAAGCCGCGTTATGTAGAGTCTGTTTCATGGGTGTGGGGCGCTCTACACCTATGAAGAAGAGGCTACTAAACGTTTTAGGAAATGTTCCCTTCTTTCATGATCTATGTCGTGCGGTGAATATCTCTTCATCCTTCTAATTCGTGTTATTCGCGATTGTAGAAAATTATTGCTCCCAGAAGGATAAATAGAATGAGGAACATAAATGATGAAGGCCACGAGGGTGGCCATGATAATGGGCTTCAGCAAGCCCCGCCTATTCAGGAGCACCAAGCACCAAAGCCCCACTTGTCCCGTGTCTATGATCCGGGTGTACTCTCAGGTCGTGAAAAAATGATTGATTCGTCACTATTAAATGACTCTACCCAATCACCGGGTTAGGTCTCATAAGATATTTCAATTTAACCTTTATAAATAGTTCCAAATTAACTGTCATGTGACCGCAACTCAAGCTATTCAATAAACTTAATTTCAAGGCTTTTCTATTCTTTTATTTTCATAATCTCCACTTCTTTATGTTTAAGCAAGAAGAGAACTCGGGCTAGTCCTAACGTCGCACATCATTAAGTAACGTTAATCATGATGAAAAGAACAATACAAGTATTTATACTGGTTTAGAATCACTTTGTGTTAACCTAGTTTTTTGGTCCACCATGGTTTCCACAACCATAGTTGTGGAGGGTTTAGCTATTCATAATTGCTAGAATAAAATCAAATTTCATGAAAGAAAACATAATTGAAGACTTACAATATTAATGAAAGAAGAACCCAAGAATCAGTTGAATAGTTACTTGTCAATATCCAAGAACAATGACTAATTATGTCCAAGTATCCGAATATTTGCTCTCCAAGAATGTAGGAAACCCAAAAACTACGAATACAAGTCAAAAGTATTGGCTTCTACTAAAGAAAATAACTTAAAAGTATTTACACAATTAATCAGAAACTTTCCGAAATTAATAGGGAAATTGTTGTCGCCTTGTCCTATGAGTCGTAGCAATATTCTACAAGTCATGGCTTCTGTTCATACTATGAAATGCAGCATCTGAATCTGTCAAGTCCTGGAGGTTGGTACTACTCGTACAATGCCACTACAAGTTGTATGTGTCTTTCGTGGTCTGGACTTTTGAAATTCAGCATCCTCTGAATCTCACCATGAGTCCTTGGTATGGTATGTATCATGGTGCTACGACTCCTGGAATCTACTAGTACCCTGGGATCTGTCAGTTGACATATTCTCTGAAGTTTTCCACGACTCATTGGTATGGTTTTTATGTTGTCATCACGATTCATGGATTTCGCTTGTACTAGGAGCTTCGTCAAGTGCACATCTTTTGAAGTTTTCACAACACCTTGGTACGGCTCATGCCATGAGTCGTACTTTTGCCGCGCACTTGTGCATTTTCTCTGAAGTTCTACTTTGGGTGATAGGTACGGCTCCTGCCAGGATGGTAGGACTCGTACTGGGACCTATAGCAAGCCAATTTTTTTTGGCATTTTTGCACTCCTTTTCCACAATCTAACTCCCAAACCCGATTTCCCTAAAAACAAGGTAAAAGAACCTCATATCTGTATAAACATACCTAAGTCATAGCCTATTTTCGATGTGTTAAGCATTGAAAGTGCCGTAAATCCAAGGCACATCACCCACTAAATGAATTTAAAGGGTAAAGCTCCATTCAACACTGTCATAAGCCTTCCGAAGTTTCACTTTTATCACACACCTAGGAGATAAGACTTTCCAAGTATACCATTTTAGCACCTTATGGTTAAACAAGATATTGTAAATGATTCTTCTCTCCTCAATAAAAGCAATCTGTGTAAGACTCACAACGTGACTAATAACCTCCTTGATTCTATTTGTTAATACTTTAATAATAGTCTTATAAATGGTGTGCAATAGGCTATAGATCTATAGTCATTCACAAAGTAGGGATTAGATACTTTGGGCACCAGAGTGATAGCAGTACAACTAATGGTTGTAAGAATTTTTCCAGTTTTAAAGAATTCTTTGACTTCCCAAAGAACATTATCTTTTACCAGTTTCTAGTTGTGAGTGAACAAATCTATTAGGAATCCATCAATACCTGGGGATTTGTCTTGTATCATACCTTTGTTACCTTCCAGGATCTCCCGTTAAGTGATAGGGGAGATCAATTTACATTTCTAATGATATCTTAGGCATGTGCCACTATATATGACCTCCAAACATAGGAAGGTAAGCATTCCAATAACCTTCCCCAATATGTTTGAAGAGAAAACATGAAATTCAACCTCCGCTATATTAGGATCCTGTAGTTTAGAACTGTTAGTATCATAAATAGATGTAAGTTCATTTTTACATGTTCGGATCTTCACTTGGGAATGTAAATATCTTGTGTTTACATCACCATTAGATATCTAGGAGATGGATTTCTACCTAAGCACTTGTTCTTAACCTTCATGCCATTTCCTAATATCACTCAAATAGATCTTCTTGTTCTATTAGGTTTGCACACAATAATTGGTGGCTAAGCTGTGTTTGTATAATCTATAGTCCTTATCTTTCATGTTATAGAGTTTGACTATAAGTGGCCATATATGTATTCAACACCATTATTCCCTCTTTAACAACTTTAAGTTTCATCCATAATTGAAACATTCTAGTTCCAATAAATCTTCTCTTCCATACATCTCTCAAAATTTTATCAAAGTCGAGATGGTTCAACACTGGTTTGAATAATTTGAAAGGCTTAGGCTTTGAGAGTACTTGATGGTTTACTTGGATGAGTATCGGGGAATAATTAGAGACCTTAGGTCTTAAGTGATCAGCTTCAGAACATACCAATAGGTGCCTACCCATTAGAGATTACCAAATGCCTAGTCAATCTTTGAGTATACTCTACTATCTACCACTTGTTTATTACAAAAAGTGAAGTAGCATCCCTTTGATCTCAAACTAGTAAGTTGTAACAAATAAAATGAAGTTGTTGGATGCTTGTGTTTCCAAAGGAGGACTAGCGAACCAATTCTATTTTCAGAGATAAGGTCATTATTGAAATCACCACTTAAAAGCCAAGCCCTGTATATACCCTACCTAACTACACAAGTTCCTGACATAGGATCTCCCTATTATGAGCTTCATTCTTTGGGTAGACCACTTTTACATCCGCACTAAATTGCTTCCCTAGGTCCTGAATCCTACAATGTATAAATTGTTAATGGACAGGTACCACTTGAAACTGAATAGTAGGGTTCTAAAGAGACCATATTCTCCCATTATAAGATTTGGGATAATTACAACACGAAGACAAAATACTGAACTATCTTCATTATGTCTATTTCCTTATGTTCCTTAACTCTAGTTTCAATAACACCCATTATATCTACCTTGTGCTTTTGTAGAAAGAGTTTGAGCTCCTTATGTTTTAAGGTCTGATTGAGCCATTGTATATGAAAGAGTAATATAATCATGCAGGGTTTTGTATATCCCTCGACATTTCAGTTGTCCCTATCTCCATCTTGGAGGAAAAAAAGGGATTCACATTCTAATAGTCGAGCAACCCTCAAGATCAGTATTTGGATCATATGGCACTTGCAGTTGAGTAGAAGGAAGTCTGGAGGTCACATACAGATCATTTATATTATCATTGTTTATCACATTCTGAGTCATCTTTCCAGTAGCAATCCAACCCTGTTATGGCTTCTAAACATTATGTTTAGGTCTCCTCCTTCTCTTCTTTTTGACATCCCAGAATCTGTTTTGATCCTGTATCTCAGTGCCTCCTTCCAACAGTACATGGCATCCTGAATAAACTTCATAAAATTAGAGTAGAACTTGGGCTTCCAATCATAGTGTGCAAGCTTGTGGAAACTTCCTATAGGAATGTTGATTTCAATAGATTTAGGGAGAGATTGGGAACTTTTAGTTTCAATAAGGATGCATGCATAAGATATTCGATTGATAGTAGCAGTAAATTCATAAATATACAGTCACTTCCGAATTGAACTAGCTACTTTGCTAAGAGCCACACTTGTCCAACATCCCATTGGTAAGCCAAGGAAGATGGACAGAGTGGAATAATGGTTATGCAGTTCGAATAGCACTTAAAATTTATGTCCCATGCCTGAAGCACAAAAGGTTTGTTCTAAAAAGTGTAAGGTCCTGCTTGCAAGACCTTGTCACAATCCTTTACAGATGCAAATAAAAAGATAAAGTACCCCTTATCATGTAAGAGAACCAGAGGCCTACTAGTGAAATACCATGAGTATGTTACATAGTTCTTCATTTTTTTTATTTATGGTGCGTCACCTATAACAATCCTATTAGGGTAGATTTCCAATAGTCCTCCTGTACTTTAAAGTCATCAACTTCAATATTTACATAGATTTTTCCTTCCTTGGAGCTAGGACAGACATAAGCTAGGGATCTACCTTTTTGGTGTGATTCTATTGTCCTAATACGGTTTATGTTAAATGGGAGATAGGTGTGCAGATATTCCCACATTAGAGAATTACCGCCAACATGTTGTCTGTTATAAATAAAAAAATTTCTCACCATATAGTTCAAGATGGAAAGATTTTTGAGAAAAATCAGAATCCTGTAGATCTTCTTCATTCCCTTCAAAAATCGATTGAAATTAAAGGGGAAGAAAACTTCCAAAAGTGAGAGAGGGACGTCTATCACGCAACCCCTTGTTCTAGGTAACCAATTTCCTTGCCTACATTGCCAACATGCTAGAGCTTAGTCGCTTATTCATGGTGTATCGCCCTAAATGGTGCATTTTAGCATAACCTATCTAAAATGTGTCGAGAGCATTCCTCCCACAATGACCTCTATTTATAGTAAGCTGGGTAATGAGTGTTTTCTCTTCTCTTTCGTCTGTTGTCCTTGTGTTCATTGTAAACTATATCAGAGGACAAGTTTTTTAGTGAATGTGAGGGCACGTGGATGTAAACAGCTAAACAAATTACTTTCAAAGAGAGGTGTATTGCATAAATAGTTAGGAGAATTAAAATAATGTCAGAAATAGAGGTTGCATAGTTAGTCTTGATGATTATGTGAAATAAAGTGCTTTTAGTTTAAAAAGGTGATAGAAGGGGGGTTAGTATGAAAATTGATACTAGTATATGATTCTCAAATCCATCATAGCGATTGTATTTTATGAAACCTGAATAGTAGGAAGAGTAGTGTTTCTTGTTATAGTTATTTGAGGATAAGAAAAGACTTTAAGTTGGGGGTCATATTGTGTCGGGATTTTATAACACACTTTGTTGACTTTTGTATAAACTTTAATGTCTTTTAGCATTATTTCAAGCAATTCAAATGTTAAAATGTTGTGTTGCAAGTGTCTGGATAAAAAAGAGAAAAATGCACAATATTAGAGAGAATCGTACTTGAATTGGTCACATGCGGACTGTATATGGATTCTTGGGAAAATATCTCACAAAGTAGATGAAATATGAAGGTCAGACAGAAGATAAAAAAATCAGTTAAGTACGAATGGATTTATGGAGTACATTTGTGATCGTGGACTCAATCTACGAGCCACAGGTGGAATCATGAGATCTAAATAGTGTTGGACAATGGAGGATCCCAATTATGGTGGCCAGTTACAGGTCTCTAGTGAAATTTATGGTCYATAAATGAAGGACACRGAAGCTCATAGAWGATGATCTACGACCCGCAGTAGGAAACTCCGAACCACAAGTCAAAATGCAAAGGAGTYTGTTCAAGTGKGTACCTAACMACRGTAGTCATCCAAGGGYTGTAAATAAATTTCAMAGACTATATGTAACTTATGAAGATTGAATAGTCCTCAAAAGGAAGTGATYTRAAGCCACCAGGAGACTCATTTGTAGGTCGTAGGTCAATTCTATAGCCCGTAAAAGTTATAACTATGCATTTTAGAGTGAAAATAGAATTTGGATACTTGAACCAATATAAATACTTTTTATAGGTCTTTCTTGTTGGTTTGTTAGACATTGTAGTAGGCAGATATTTTTTTAAGCTTTTGAGCTGAATTTCATGGGATTTTTATGTAGCTAATTATTGTTCTTAACTCGAATGTTTCTTAACATTAATTGTAAGTAATTCTTGATTTCTTTAATCATGCTTTTTTTTACTCTAGAATGAGCAGTTAAATCTCTTACTAAGGTTGTGAACTCAATAGGATTGTGACACCGAAGAGAATATCATCTTAATATCTAATTGCAATTTTGATATATCTAATTAATCATAATTTTTATTAAAGGTTAACGGTTGAAAACATCAATCCACATCAAATAACTCTAATAAAGCTTTAAAAAGTTTGTTAGTGACATGACCCAAATGGGCGACTCGTGCAAGCATCTACATCAACTCTAGCTCGATAGGATAACCCCTTTTTTTAACAAACGTATAAAATAAATTCAACACTCCTTAATCATCACAAATAGAAATGTTTCTAAAATTACAATAAATCTTTTCCCGAACCATGACCTCCCCAAGATTGAGTCGACATAGGTACAAGAGCTATATAAGAAATACTGACAACAAAAGATAGAGCTTCGCTTGTAGATGAAATACGGGAGCTGATGCTGAGTATCCCCTCATCAATTATGAAGTTCAAACCTGCCACAACCTATACCTAAAAAGGTGTAGCAAGCTAGTATCAGTAAATCACAAGTACTGATAGGCATCATCGACCGACTAGGATTAGATCACACAATAGTATATAATCAACACACAATCGATGTAACAATTCTAGAAAAAATTCTGACTTATAATTGTATCCAATCAAGTTCATCAATCAATTCATTAATTCGTAAAACTCAATTAATATTCATATCCCTTTCCCTCAAGACTCTAGCAATTAATTACAAACCTCTATTCTACTTTTTTATCTCGCTGCAGCGGAGACTTTCTAGCCACAGCGGTCTCGGGGCAGCTGAATTTAGTTCGCTGCTGCAATGCTCTATCTAGGCAGTAGCTCGATTTCACTAGCCTTTCCCTTTTTCAACCCACCTTTTAAAACATATGAAAATACCTTATTAATTCATACACCAACTACTATTAACTAAGTCCATTCCAGTCATCCAAGATTCATTTATTGTCACCAAAATTCCACACCGTACAATTCGATACCCAAATTGAATCGTGCAGCACTATACTTGTATCATATCATCATGTATTATCTAATCACTGTGTCTCTCACATTCTGCCCCGATCGTATCAGTATATCACGTATCATATCTATATATTTATTGTCTGTCACTAAGATGCATACATGTACACAAATGACTGAGGGTCTTATTTTTTCTCTTACAATCATGACCTATAGGGGACTCTAGAAATTCATGTACTATACACCCAGCCATATGAACATCTCATCATGCCTGTCTGTGTACTCAATTCCGAACATCCAGCCATATAAACATCGAGTCACACTTGTCTATGTACTCATTCCATATTGCTCATCCGGATACTCACCTTAGGCACGGGCCACTCATATCCAAGAACTCATAAACATGATTGATCGTACTAATTCGCTCGTCCAGATTCTCACCCTAGACATGAGCCTCTCATCTCGGAGTAAGGATGTCTTATTCTTCTATATAAACATGTTTCCACATTCCCTCAATCAGTTACCACAGACTCCAACCATATTTTAGGGATGGTAATCATAGTTCAATTTACTTAACAAAATACATTCAACAATTAGAATTAATCAATACAAATTCTAACACAATCATTGTCTTATGACCAGCTCATGAACACAATTATTCATTACATCACCCTATTCCCTAAATTAATTTGAGCTCGGCATAAGCTGGCCTTGTTGGGGTTAGGCCTCACTACAGCACGGTTACGTTTGCAGCGATGGTCTCGCTATGGCGGGTATAGTACCGCTGCTATGATACAGTGAAGGTAGTACTTCCACCAAGCTTTCTCCTTAGATTTCCCTTAGAGTGGTTCTTCACCGTCTGCTTATCTACTCAATATATATGTATTAACCAAAACCTATAATCAATTTACCCTTTTTCACAYGGAGCAACAATAAATTCAACACGTACCACAAGAATTACAGACCATAGACCATCGCAAGTGAACTATTAACTCATCGACCAAAATAAATGCATGAACCATCTTAAACCTACACCTATGACCATACTCTGGTCACCTTATTCAGGAGTAAACATTAGAAGTAACCCTTAAGACCTTTCACCTAAAATAGAAATCTAACAGTCTAGGTTCAAGCCCATTCGTAACCACGTGATTGCATAATGCAATATCCCTCTTTTCCTTCTATCTTTTCTTGAGTACTTCCCTGTCATACTAATACTAACTAAAATCTTACTAGTTGTGATTAGCATGATAATTTCCATTTTACTTATCAATTACACATCAACCATACACACATATACAAATCGTTAATCAAAGTCTAACATGAAGGTAAACCATAGCCTATCTAGGCAGCAAGCTGCCACCAAGAAAACCACAAGTTGCGTGCTTGTCTTGAGTTTTGGATTCTTGCAGGGATTTGTCATAGCGGATTGTCCTTGCCCTCTCTAGCCTCCTTTCTTTCTCTCCTTGTTAGAAATCCCAACTTTTGTTTTTGGGCGTTTTTATTCACCAAACCTTATGGAAATAGGTTTTAAAATCCAAATCTGGACAACATTACAGTGTTTTGGTCCGCATCGCCTGCTGCAGTGAAGGGTCATCCGCCGCAGTGGTCTCATTACGGTAGAATTAGTCCATTGCAGTGGCCCTATGCCTGGCCCACCTAATTCTAACTTATCCCATTCTAAATTTGTAAATCACATCATCACTTAATCGGAGGACAAAACCCAGATTCAAAATTTTTTTAAATTTTCCCACATTTTATGTTGTCAAGGTGCTATAATGATCTGCTGGGTCATTTCATCAGATACAAATTAAAAAAAAAATTCTTCCTTGAATGGCCCCATGAACAAACTAGGACTTCCAATTATCCCATTTTTATCTTCTCTTCCATAAATCTCTCAAAATTTTATCAAAGTCGAGATCGTTCAACACTGGTTTGAATAATTTGAAAGGCTTAGGCTTTGAGAGAACTTGATGGTTTACTTGGATGAGTATCGGGGAATGATTAGAGACCTTAGGTCATAAGTAATTAACTTCAGAACATACCAATAGGTGCCCACCCATTAGAGATTACCAAATGCCTAGTCAATCTTTGAGTATACTCTACTATCTACCACTTGTTTATTACAAAAAGTGATGTAGCATCCCTTTGATCTCAAACTAGTAAGTTGTAACAAATAAAATGAAGTTTTTGCATGCTTGTGTTTCCAAAGGAGGACTAGAGAACCAATTCTTTTTTCAGAGATAAGGTCATTTTTGAAATCACCACTTAAAAGCCAAGCCCTGTATATACCCTACCTAACTACACAAGTTCCTGAAATAGGATCTCCCTATTATGAGCTTCATTCTTTGGTAGACCAAATTTACATCCGCACTAAATTGCTTCCTTAGGTCCTGAATCCTACAATGTATAAATTGTTAATGGATAGATCCACTTGAAGCTGAATAGTAGGGTTCTAAAGAGACCATATTCTCCCATCATAAGCTTTGGGATAATTACAACACGAAGACAAAATAGTGAACTTTCTTCATTATGTCTATTTCCTTATGTTCCTTAACTCTTGTTTCAATAACACCCATTATATCTACCTTGTGCTTTTGTAGAAAGAGATTGAGCTCCTTATGTTTTAATGTCTGATTGAGCCATCGTATATGAAAGGGTAATATAATCATGTAGGGTTTTGTATACCCCTTGACATTTTAGTTGTCCCTATCTTCATCTTGGAGGAAAAAAAAAGGATTTACATTCTAATAGTCGAGAAACCCTCAAGATCAGTATTTGGATCATATGGCATATGCAGTTGAGTAGTAGGAGGTCTGGAGGTCACAGAAAGATCATTTATTATTATCATTGTTTATCACATTCTGAGTCATCTTTCCAGTAGCAATCCAACCCTGTTATGGCTTCTAAACATTATGTTTAGGTCTCCTCCTTCCCTTCTTTTTGACATCCCAGAATCTGTTTTGATCCTGTATCTCAGCGCCCTCCTTCCAACAGTACATGGCATCATGAACAAACTTCATAAAATTAGAGTAGAACTTGGGCTTCCAATCATAGTCTGCAAACTTGTGGAAACTTCCTATAAGAATGATGATTTCAATAGATTTAGGGAGATATTAGGAACTTTTAGTTTCTATAAGGATGCATGCATAGGATATTCGATTGATAGTAGCAGTAAATTCATAAATATACAGTCACTTCCCAATTGAACTAGCTACTTTGCTAAGAGCCACACTTGTTCAACATCCCACTGGTAAGCGAAGAAAGATGGTCTAGAGTGGAATAATGGTTATGCAATTCGAATAGCACTTAAAATTGATGTCCCATGCCTGAAGCAGAAAAGGTTTGTTCTAAAAAGTGTAAAGTCCTGCTTGCAAGACCTTGTCACAATCCTTTACAGATGAAAATAAAAAGATAAAGTACCCCTTATCATGTAAGAGAACCTAAGGCCTACTAGTGAAATACCATGAGTATGTGACGTAGTTCTTCATTGTTTTTATGTATGGTGCGTCACCTATAAATTTCCTATTAGGGTAGATTTCCAATAGTCCTTCTGTACTTTAAAGTCATCAACTTCAATATTTACATAGATTTTTCCTTCCTTGTAGCTAGGACAGACATAAGCTAGGGATCTACCTTTTTTTGTGTGACTCTATTGTCGTAATACGGTTAATGTTAAATTGGAGATAGGTGTGCGGATATTCCCACATTATAGAATTACAGTCAACATGTTGTCCGTTATAAATTAAAAGAATTCTCACCATATAGTTCAAGATGGAAAGATTTTTGAGAAAAATCAGAATCCTGTAGATCTTCTTCATTCCCTTCAAGAATCGATTGAAATTAAAGGGGAAGAAAACTTCCAAAAGTGAGAGAGAGACGTCTATCACTCAACCCCTTTTTCTAGGTAACCAATTTCCTTGCCTACATTGCCAACATGCTAGAGCTTAGTCGCTTATTCATGGTGTATCGCCCTAAATGGTTCATTTTAGCATAACCTATCTAAAATGTGTCAAGAGCATTCCTTCCACATTGACCTATATTTATAGTGAGCTGGGGAATGTGTGTTTTCTCTTCTCTTTCGTCTGTTGTCCTTGTGTTCATTGTAAACTATATGATAGGACAAGTGTTTTGGTGAATGTGAGGGCACATGGATGTAAATGGCCAAACAAATTACTTTCAAAGAGAGGTGTCTTGCATAGATAGTTGGGAGAATTAAAATAATGTCAGAAATAGAGGCTGCATAGTTAGTCTTGATGATTATGTGAAATAAAGTGCTTTTAGTTCAAAAAGGTGATAGAAGGGGGGTTAGTATGAAAATGGATACTAGTATATGATTCTCAAATCCATCATAGCGATTGAACTTTATGAAACCTGAATAGTAGGAAGAGTAGTGTTTCTTGTTATAGTTATTTGAGTATAAGAAAAGACTTTAAGTTGGGGGTCATATTGTGTCGGGATTTTATAAAACACTTTTTTGCCTTTTGTATAAACTTTTAATGTCTTTTAGCATTATTTCAAGCAATTCAAATGTTAAAATGTTGTGTTGCAAGTATCTGGATAAAAAAGAGAAAATGCACAATATTAGAGAGAATCATACTTGAATTGGTCACATGCGGACTGTATATGGATTCTTGGGGAAATATCTCCTAAAGCAGATGAAATATGAAGGTCAGACAGAAGATAGAAAAATCAGTTAAGTACGAATGGATTTATGGAGTACATTTGTGATCGTGGACTCAATCTACGAGCCACAGGTGGAATCATGAGATCTAAATAGTGTTGGACAATGGAGGATCCCAATTATGGTGGCCAGTTACAGGTCTCTAGTGAAATTTATGGTCYATAAATGAAGGACACRGAAGCTCATAGAWGATGATCTACGACCCGCAGTAGGAAACTCCGAACCACAAGTCAAAATGCAAAGGAGTYTGTTCAAGTGKGTACCTAACMACRGTAGTCATCCAAGGGYTGTAAATAAATTTCAMAGACTATATGTAACTTATGAAGATTGAATAGTCCTCAAAAGGAAGTGATYTRAAGCCACCAGGAGACTCATTTGTAGGTCGTAGGTCAATTCTATAGCCCGTAAAAGTTATAACTATGCATTTTAGAGTGAAAATAGAATTTGGATACTTGAACCAATATAAATACGTTTTATAGGTCTTTCTTGTTGGTTTGTTAGACATTCTAGTAGGCAGTTTTTTTTTAAGCTTTTGAGCTGAATTTCTTGGGATTTTTATGTAGCTTATTACTGTTCTTAACTCAAATGTTTCTTAATCTTAATTGTATGTAATTCTTGATTTCATTAATAATGCTATGTTTTTACTCTAGAATGAGCAGTTAAATCTCTTACTAAGGTTGTGAACTCAATAGGATTGTGACACAGAAAAGAATATCATCTTAATATCTAATAGCAATTTTGATATATCTAATTAATCCTCATTTTTATTAAAGATTAAAATTTTCAAACATCAATCCACATCAAATAACTCTAATAAAGCTTTAAAAAGTTGGTTAGTGACATGACCCAAATGGGCGACTCGTACAAGCATCTACATCGACTCTAGCTCGATAGGATAACCCCTTTTTTTCACAAACGTATAAAATAAATTCAACACTCCTTAATCATCTCAAATAGAAATGTTTCTAAAATTACAACAAATCTTTTCCCGAACCATGACCTCCCTAAGATCGAGTCGACGTACGTACAAGAGTCTATAAGAAATACTGACAACAAAAGATATAGCTTCGCATGCAGATGAAATGCGGGAAATGATGCTAGAATCCCCTCATCAATTATGAAGTTCAAACCTACCAGAACCTACACGTAAAAAGGTGTAGCAAGTTAGTATCAGTAAATCACAAGTACTGATAGAAATCATCGACCGACTAGGATTAGTTCACACAAT
>JACEIK010003547.1:110040-132922 GCA_018107945.1 Datura stramonium | reverse complement strand
TAAGATCACACTAGAAATGGGTAGTTAGAGGAATGGGTCCAGTCCCTGTGGGTTTGACATTCCGGTTCTTAAAAAGGGCCACTATATTACTTGCACGACCTGTACACTTGCGGGCACATCACGTGCAGTACTATACCTGCATCATATCATCATATATCATCTCATCTCTGTGTCTCTCACGTTCTGCCCGAATCATATCAGTATATCACATATCACATCTATATGTCTGTTGTCTGTCACTCATATGCATACCTGTATACACATGCCAGAGGGTCTTATTTTTGCCCTTCCATTCATCACCTGCAGGGGACTCAAGAAACTTATGTACTATACACACAGTCGTATAATAATCTCATCATATCTATCTGTGTACCCATATCCATACACTCAGCCATATGAACATCGAGTCATACTTGTCTGTGTACTCATTCTATACTACTCGCCCAGATGCTCAAATCAGGCATGAGCCACTCGTATCCAAGTACTCATACACATGCTCAACCGTACTAATTCACTCTCCCGGATGCTCACCTTGGACACGCGCCTCTCATCTCGGAGGAAGGATGTCTCATTCTTTTGTCTCAACATGTTTCATCATTTCCTCATTCAATTACCACAAACTCCATCCATAGTTCAGGGATGGTAAATAATAGTTCAATTCCCTTAACATAATACATTTAACAACTATAATTAATCAATACAAATTCTAACACAATCATTGTCCAATGACTAGTTCACAAACACAATTATTCATTGCATCACTCTATTTCCCAAATTATTTCAACCGCAGAGTAAGCTGGCCTGCTCAGTGGATTAGGCCTTTCTGTAGTGGGGTTACGACTGTGGCAACGGTCTCACTACAACAGATATAGTACCACTATCGTGGTACTGTGTATGAAGTAATTCGACCAAGCTTTACCCCATAGACTTCCCTTATAGCAGTTCTTCGCCATCAGCTTATCTACTCAACAAATGCATATTAACCAAACTCTATTGTCAATTTACCCTTCTTTCACATGAAGCAATAATCAACTCAATACATAACACAAGAATTACAGACACATAGACCATCGCAAGTGAACTATTAACTCATACACCAATATGAACGCATGAACTATCCAAAACCTTACTTACACCTATGACCATACTCTAGTTACCTTATTCGTGAGCATACGTTAGATGCAGCCCTTAAGATCTTCCACCTAAAATGTAAATCTAATAATCTAGGTTCAAGCCTATTCGTACCCACGTGATTGTATAATGCAATATCTCCCTCTCTTCCTTCTATCTTTTCTCGAGTACTTCCCTCTCTTACTAATTACTAACTAAAATCTGACTAGATGTGATTAGCATGATAATTTCCATTTTACTTATCAATGACACATCAACCATACACATATATATGAATCGCTAACCAAAGTCTAACACAAAGGTAAGACATAGCCTACCTAGGCACCAAGTTTCCGTGAAGAAAACCACAAGTTGTGTGCTTGTCTCGATTTTTGGGTTCTTGTAGGGAATTGTCATAGAGAATGGTGAAGTCCTTGGCCTATCTAGCCTCCTTACTTTTCTTCCTTGTTATCCCAACTTTTTTTTTGGTTATTTTTATTCACCAAACCTTGTGGAAATAGGTTTTTAAATTCAAATCTAAACAAAATTACAGAATTCTGTTCTGCATCGCTTGCTACAGTGAGGGGTCATCTGCTGTAGTGGTCTCGTTATAGAGGAATTAACCTTTATGTAGCAGCCCTATGCCTGGGCCCACCAGATTCTAACTTAGCCCATTCTAGGTTTGTCAATCACATCATAAGTTAATCCGAGGGCATAACCCAAATTTGCAAATATTTTAAATTTTCCTATGTTTTATGTCATCAAGGTGCTTTGACGATCAGATGGGTCATTACAGTTAGGGTATGAACGTATTTTTTAATAAGAACTCGAGGTATTAACCCTCGTTTAATAAATTTGCTTAGAAATAAGTTAAATTTATTTGGCAAGAAATAATCACGCTTAATGCAACTCAAGTTAATTTGGAAGAATCAAAATATTACTTAAATATTGGAAAATCGTAAGTGATTATTTATAGATTTTCTACATATAAATTAAATGGTTTTAACAGTATTTTGATTGAGAGATTTAGGTGGAGTATTCCATAATTGGTGCACAACCTTGGTTCTTTAATATATTGATTATATAAAAAGATCAAATGAGATTAGTATTTTATTTTATAAATGGTAAATCTTTCATTAGTTACATAATAGAATCTTAAGAAGACCAATTAAGCATTTTTGCATTTCAGTTATCTTTTCATGCCCATTTCTTATGAGATTCGAGCCGAACCTAGTCGGGTTACTATATTTGTATACGAACATGTTATATCATATTTATGTGTAATTTTGAGTATACCAAACTTCTGCTTTACAATAGAGTGTACATCAATTATACCGATTTCTGAATAATATAGGCTAGAAGACAAAGTTGACAATTTCCCCGAATCATATTTCTAGTCTGAGACATTCTTTGAAATTACCAAGATATTCAACATTCATTTTATTTATTTTCTCAATATGATACCCATTTCGGCGGATATTTTAAAAACTTAACAAGTTTCTTGGGGACTTGGAACAAAAGAATGCATCATCTATAACCACTTTTGTTCCCTTAGAAAAAAATATAATGGTTCTTCTAAAGCCATTAATTAATTTGAATTACCAAAAATTGTAGTAACATTTGCTTTCTTATAAGCAATCAAGAAAAGTATTTCTCATCTTCGAATATGGCAGCCACGCTGCAAGACTAGGGGAAGGCGTGACTGGCTATACATCATCTATAACTATAACACATAGGTCGTCCAGGCCACCTGTCCCAATCATCAAAGAGAGATACTGAACCAGCAAGATCTCAACAACAATGGATAAACAAATGAAATGCTGATAAGGCTATAATAAAACTAAACTGAGCAACGGAGAGCCAATGAGGTCACAACCTGAATAATTGATGAGTTGGTAATTTACCAACTCATTAGATGTTTAAGCATGACCTTTTGATTTTTTTAAAATCAATTAGGAAGGTTTTATGTCTTTTCTACTTGATTTTCCAGGTATTAAATGTAAACAAGGAAATAAAAAGAATTGAACAAAAAAAAAAGCAATGTTGTTGGAAGTAGAAGACCTGTGTGCGACACATGAGCATGGAACTAGAAGACCTGTATGCCACACTTGAGACCTGCGATACGCAGGTGCCATGCAAAGTTGTACTACTCTGAAGCTGAAGATCAATTGTGAAGCGCAGGTTGGCACCTGCAAAATATAGGTGCAACCATAGAAGACATTCAAGAATTTCTGAGTAGACCTGTGAAAGACCCGAGTCTCACAGATGGGCACCTATGAAACGCAGGTGCCGCATAAGTGCGCTCCATGCTGACAGGGGTAAAAATGTCCAGCTCTGGCACAAAGGTACTTTGGATTCCTCTAAGGGAAAATTGGGAATCCGTGCACAAGAAGAAGGAGCACAATTTCTTCAATTTGTAAACACCTTTGATAGTAGGAGACGACAACTTTTCTATGCAAGAAGAATGTTATAGAGAGAGAAAGATAAAGAGAAGTAAAAGCTTTTCTTTCTTATTTTTCAAGTAGCTAGGGCAAAACCCACCAATGAAGAACATTTTTAAGCTTGAATTTTCTATTCAATGATGAACGTTGAGGAATCACTTATTGGTATAATCTTCTTATCTACATTCATGAGTATATAATTCTATTGCTAGAGTTGTGTGCTTTATAGGGGCTTAGAATGGATTGGGTGTTGATTTAGTTTTAGATTCACTTATCTTTCACGAATCTATTGATTTCTCTGAGTTTTAATTGAAATATTTATTTTGCAAAAATAAAATATGTTTACTTATCTTGCTTTTGCTTGAGAAAGAGATGTAGGATTTGGGTAATAAAGAAATAGTGGGGAATTTAATTTTATATGTGTGGGGTTGGGCTAGAGATAGCCAATACCCATTTTCATAATTCATTTAAGAGTTGAGGATAGAAATAGCTTAACTCTTCTCCAAGTTAGTGTGGATTTTGTTATGTTACCTTGAGGTTTGAGAGAACTCAAGTAAAACGCACCGAAGTGGTTGAGAAACATTGGGTGCATCCTTTTCCATGACTAGTCATGCTTATAATTGGTTTTCTAGACTTATCAATTGACCCCAATCTAAATGACACCCTGTCAATAGCACATCCCTAGTTTGCTATCATTGTTTTCTACAATCTAGTAGTTCCTTTTTGTTAACACATTTAAAGTCATAGAGTTGATCTTTATTTCCCCCAAAATTTAGTTTACAAGTATCTATACAATGATGCTAGTTAGTTCTGATTGATTTACAACCTTAGTAGCAATCGTTCCTCATTTCCTATAGATTTGACCCCGACTCATAGTTGGGTATATTATATTACATACAGCTATGTACACTCTATCATTTTGAGTGGATTTAGACGTTATCAAATTTGGCACCATTGTTGGGGACTAGGCATTGATAGCCTATAGTTGTTTGGTGATTTGAACTAGTTAAGCATCTCATGTTGTCTTCACATTAGTTGTTGTTTTTGTTTCTTGTTTAGGTTGAACTCAATGAGCAAAGATTCTAAAGTAGGTTCTATGGAAGGCCACATGGACCACGATGATGATGAGCCTATGATGCTTGATGTAGCTAGTTCTATTCGCCTACCTCCTACAATAGGGAATGTCGTCTTCCATGTGACAGGAATCATGCTACACTTGTTGCAAATGAAGGGATTATTCAGAAGGCAGCCAAGTGAGGATGCCAATATACACCTTCAGAATTTTCATAAAATCTTCCAACCTTTTATTGTTACCAACATTAGCCAAGAATCAATTCAGCTGAGGCTTTTCCCATTTTCATTAACGGGGGAAGCCACTGTTTGGTTAGTAGAGTTGCCCTCCCAAATCAATCACTTCATGGCTAGAGCTGGCCGAGGCCTTTTTAGATAGATTTTTCTCTCCCTAATGGATGCTTTAATTGAGGGACGATATTACCAACTTTAGGCACCTCCCAAGAGAGCCACTGCATTAGGTTTGACTCTATTTAAAAAGAAGGTTACTATATGCCCCAACTATGATTTGCTGGATGGAGTCCTACTTCAAAGCTTCTATCTTTTCGTTGATTCGATCAATAAGTTGGTGGACAAAAACCTTGCTTGTGGTTCCATTATGGGCCAAACATACAGAATGACAAATCTCTTTTTGATCATATGACTAAAACAAATAGAGCATGGCACACTAAAGACACCCAGGTGTCCCCAAGTGGCACTGCTTCCAACCTTGTAATTGCTGAAATGAGAAGGCGTAATGAGGAAAGAGATGAAACCCTTGAAAAGATGATGACCCACCTTGAGGTAATTACTAAACATATTATTGGGGCCAGAACCAAGAGTGTGAATGTTGTAGGGACCCAAGGGAATGGTCAATAAAAAAGTGATGTTTCACCTCCTAGATATGATGAGGAATGCCAATACATGGAGAGTCAAATGGTGAGTTCTTTTCAAAGGTATCAAGGTGCTAACAAAGGCCCTTGGGGCCCTCGTAATGAGAATCAAGGTTGGATAGGTCATGAAAATCAAGGTTGGAATAATAGAAATGATAGATGGAAGAATTGAGGGCAAAATCGTGAAGGGTATCATAGAAGCTAAAATCCATACATACCTGCTCCCAAAGCGGATGAGGCCCAAATGCAACCAGGGGTAAGTGATGTTGGTAATGTGAAAATCAAAGAGATGTTTTCTAGTGTGTTGAAAAGAGTAGAGTCCATCGATAGTGGAGTGAAGGAATTAAAAGGGGAGGTTTCTCACCTTGTCCAAACTGTATGCTCCCCTTCGGCCTCCATCAAGCTTTGAGAGGCTCAAATGACTCATCTCACGACCCAAATGAACCCTTAAATGAAAGGAACTCTTCTGAGTGACACTATGAAAAATTCGAAGAAGGATAATCATTGCAAACCATTGTCATGAGGAGTGGAAAAGTTGTAGCTTATGCAGGTGTTAAGGCCAAGAATGTTGTTGATCCTAAAGAAAGTGATGAAAAGAGTGATAAAGTGTCAAGAGCACCAATTTGTGTTGACAATGAGGAAGAAATAGAGGAGGAAGGAGTGGATGTTCCTCCTGAGAATTTTGTTGTTGATAAAGAGGTCGAGGATAGTATCAATACAAAAGGCCAAGAGCCTAGAATCCACCCCCTTACCCCCAATAGTTGGCTAAAAATAAGGAGGACAACCAATTACCAAAATTCATTAACATGTTCAGTAAGTTGTCCATAAACATACAACTTGGGAATGCATTGCTCCAGATGCCTGGCTATGCCAAATTCATGAAGGAGCTGTTGAAAAAGAAGAAGATTGTGGATGCAGGCATAGTGGAGGTGTCGCACCATTGTAGTAGCGTGATGGCCAACAATCTTGATCCTAAGAGAGAGCACCCAGGACCATTCACCATACCATGAACTATTGGATTGTGCATGTTCACAAAAGTGCTATGTTATCTTGGAGAGAGTATTAACCTAATGGCTCTCGTGATTTTCAAAAAGTTAGGTTTGGGAGTTCCAAGCCTACAACAATGAGGTTGTTAATGGCTGATCACTCTATAAAGTGCTCGGTAGCAGTGCTTGAGGATGTATTGGTCCGAGTTGATAAATTTATCCTTCCATCTGACTTTGTCGTGCTGGATTGTGATATGGGTGCTGAGGTGCTCATAATCTTGGTGCGACCATTGTTGGCTACAGTGAGAGAATTGGTTGATGTATATTTGGGGTATTTGAAGTTTAGAGTTGGCGGTGAGGAAGTCAGATTTAATGTTTGCCAACCAACGCAACCCCCTAATGCGTGCAAGGTGATTGCGGTTCTTTAGGAAGAAGATGAGCAAAGGAGAGAATGTGATGAGGGAGTTGATGCAGAGAATAAATCTACGGATGGTTTATGAGTGGGTGATGAATCTGTCGTGCCACAACGTTAAATAAGGCGCTTATTGGGAGGCAACCCAAGTTCTTTTGAAATCAGTTGCATTTTATGTTCTCATTGTTTATATTTTGTAGGATAGATTGGAGTGACAAGAAAGTGAAAGAAAAATAGGGTACGAGTTATGCGAGACCTACGAAACACAGGTACCAAAGTGCAAGGTACAGTTCAGACACAGACTGGAACCAGAAAGGCTGAGAAAAATGAGGGGTTTTATGCCTTACTTGCTAAACGCAGGTGTCAACCCGCGGAACGCAAGTCTAGCACAAAACCAAACCAGAACACCCGACAAAAATTAGAAAAAGAGGAGGTAGCCTGTGATGCACCTGCAAAATGTAGGAGTAGACCGTGAAATGCAGGTTTGGTGCAGGTCAGAGATAGGGAATTGGGAAGGGGTGAAGAAACCTGCACTTGGGCAGGTGCCTACCTGTGGATGCGGGTCCAGCGTAGTTATAGGTATGAGCTGAATTTAAAATTATTGATTGACCTATTGACCGAACCCGTCCCATGGATGACCCAAGTCTTTTAAACTCCTCCCCACTTCCCAAAACCCCCATTTTCTTCACAATTTTCCATTCCCATAACCCCTCAATAACCACTTCAACTTCCCCCATTAAACCGATTCACTTCCGTCTTTAAACCCACCAATCCATTCATCTTCCCTCCATTTATAAATTCCATCCACATTCATCATTTTCTACCATCACTCACAACTTTCTCTCACTAAACACAAGAAAGAAAAAGCTTTAGGTTGGACATTCTAAAGATAAAAAAATTTCAAGTTTCACATTTCATTTATCTTCTCACCCATTTGGTATGTGTTACTTTTCATCTATATTATATGAAATTCTGGATGATTGTAGTGCAATAGAAAGCATGCTAGTCTTCAAATTCTTCTTAACACATGTTTTACGCATTCCCCATTAAGAATTTTCATTCTCATGGGTGAATTTCTTGTTGTGGGTATTGTGGGATGTTCAAAATTGCAAAAAAAATCATTTGGATAGAGATTCTTGTTCATAATGCTAGATCTATTACATGTTCTTGTATGTATTGAAATATTTGTTGAGGGTGAAATTTGAATAACCCATATTCTTCAAAAGTATGATTTTTCCCAATGATAGATAGGGTGAGTCTTTCTTAAGGGAAAATCGCCATTATTTCTTTTATGCTTTATGATGGATGAAAATGTGATATTATGACTTATTGGTGAGAATTGTGGATTTGATTTGATAAGTTTGGGTTAGTTTGGGCACTTTACCTTTCTCTATGATAGACGGGGTAATATTCATCTTAAGGGAAAGCGTTGAGTGGTCCCAATGGTCTTTGTGGGTGTCCAAAGGGTTGATAGATCTTTTGGGGAAGTATGAGTACCCGTTAGATGTGAGATACTCATACTTGTATGAAAATGGTAGTTGCAAATCATGAAAAGTCAAAGTAGTCAATGTCTTGCAACTGTGGGTCATGGATGCTCATTGACAAATGCAGGTCGTAACGTAGGAATGGGGTCGAACTTTAGATTCACTGTTACCCAGTTACACCTATGGATCATGGATCACTTCCTGCGAAATGCAAGTGCAATGCAGGTGAATGCTTACCCCTATGAAGCTTCTGTTACAGACCTGCAAAGTTTCTGTCGCAGACCTGTGACTCAACCTCTGAATTGCGAGAGTGCATTGCATGTGCTTCCTGGGATTACCTATTGTTGATTTATTTTGTTTAACATCCAATCTTTTTTTTTGTTTTTTATCTTAGCATAGTTATTTCCTCTTACGTTCCATATAGAATAACACAAAAAGAGTTGGGTTTGTTTATGGAACTAATATTTCTTGCGAGATCATGACTTCTTCTAGGCAGCAAGACAAAGGAAAGGTCCCTTCCTCATCCAAAAACAAGAGGAAGGGCAAGGGAAATGCAACCCCATCCCCTACTAATAGAAGAGATGCTATCATCCTCCGTGTGCCGGACATGCTGGAGTATTACCTCACATACAAAAAGAGGCCACTCACTCCAGAAAAGCTCTTTGATTTGGTAGGAATGGGGGTGACTTACCCATCATCAATACACAATTCAATGAGAGGCATTGGCATGCTTTCATAGAAACTCTACCAAATTACTTCTCAAATTTGGTGCCCGATTTCTATGCCTTATATCAAGCGAGGAAAGACTCCATGAATCATAAAGGAAACGTAGATGAGTTCCCCTGCCTCCCATCAGTCATGGTCCGCAGAGTGGAGGTCGACATCACTTCGGATGCCATCAATGCTATCTATTGGGAGGACAAAATTGACTCTAGGACCGTGTTTGCGGTAAGGGTGGCCGACAATGAGAATCAATTTGGTTGGGTTGCTCGCATCATTTCCAATGGTCACCCAGTCTGGACTACCATGGGATGCGAAATTGCAAGGCAAGAACATAAATTCGAGGCCAAACTGTGGTTAGGTTTGTGTGTTGTCGTCTCATGCCTTTCAAGAATGATCAGAGGGTTCACCTTGAGGCTTCCATACCAATTACTTGCATCATGTCCGGGGTGACAATAAACTTTGGGGAAGTGGTGGCCACCCGGATGAAGTAGCCCAAGCATACGCAAACGCACGTGGTCGTCAAGTAATTTAGGATTGTTAATCCAGATATCATACCCATAAGGACTTGTCAATTTAATTGTTACAAGATTGTCACTTTAATTTCACTATTCTACAAAACAGTTAAAATGGGGATTGGTTTGAGAAATTAAACTATCAAAACTTTGAATATAAAACTAACTAAAAATGATTATGAGCTTGATTGTATTTCGAGTGATGAGAGTCTAGGGCAATGGCACTTGGTTGGTTTCAAGATGAGTTTTCAAGATGTAATCACACTAGTATGATTCTTCCTATGGTTGTTAGTTTCAAGTTACTATCCCATTCCTTGCCAATATCCCAAGCATCCAAGAACTATTTTTTGAACCCTAACGCTTATATACCTATTCTCACAGGAGAACAACGAAACGACGATCATGCCTACTTGTATTTCAACTAAACGGGGCTTAAGGGTATATCCCTATCCTCAAGAACAACTTCTACCCTATCACCAATGGGTTCAAGGGTCTTTGAATTCCCATTATGTATTTATCTTTAACCCTTTCGATTCCCTTTCCCAAGTTCAATTGAAAGCCAACAAATTACTTACAAGGTGGTAAATCTCATAAATAATAAATAATACAATCAACCATATGAAGAATCAAAAATAGATTAAATTAGTCTTTCAAACTTTCAAACATCCACCATAGCCTAAACCCTAGAATATAAGTTTATCCACTCATAGATCAGTAGAAAAATTAATACTTAGTCATCATCATACGAAAATACAAGTGAAAGAGAAAAACCTAATGTAGAACTTCTTCTTTCTTCCAAACAGCTAACAAGCCTCCACAAACGAACTACTGAATGTTAAAAATGTCAAAGCTATGTAAAAAATTACCTAAGACGTGTATTTATAGATGAGACTTCAAATGAAGCTTCTACTTCTCCAATACTTAGCTTTAAATCAACATTTTCTACCTCGAAATGACCTTGGCGTGTCGCACCACTTATCTCACCACAAAATTAGTCAAATTTCCAACAATTTCAGCTTTAGAGAGGCCTTGGTGTGCTGTCCCATCTATCTCGCCAAGGTATTCATGAAATTTCTCTAAGTCTGAAAACCTCTGGAACAAGGCGCCACTCATCTCGCTAAGGTTTGTGAGGTGAAATTATTCTGAAGTTCAAGGGCTGGCGCTCCACCAACCTGAAGTTTTGTTTTCTAAAGTTCAGGAGTTGGTGCGGGGTGGCAACCATAGTAGCAGGACCTTCAACTTCTCAAATCTTCACTCCTTGGATGATGTTGAGTCCATTTTGCTTTGTTTCCTGCTCAAATCAGCTCAAATTATTTGTTAGCACATAAAACACACACACATGAATCTAAGAATTAATTAACGATTATGAACTCAAAACATGATCAAATATGGGTAAAAATATGGAAAATGGGCATAGAAATATTCCCAACATCACCTGATAAAGAGAAAAGCTTGCAATCAAGGCCTCTTCATGCCCTACCCGATGCTCACCAGCTAATTATACAAGTGAGTGGGGGTCCTTTTATTTCCTATTAAAAAGCCCAGCTCCGCTACTGGTGTGGTTAGCATAGATAAGAAGAGGGACACTAATGCTCCCGAAAGTAAGAGCAAGAGGTTGCAAGCTTGGGATGCACCTGTGGGCTCAACCTCTCAGGACATAGATGAGACCTCCATGGCTTGCGACCTCAATGAGCTGAACTCCGAGATGTCAGGGAATTTCTTCAAAGAGGCACCTCTCTACTGGCCTTCACCTCCTCCTTCATCCTCTAGACCAAGTGGGATCCAAAAGCTTGCAAAAATAACATGATCTCATGAAACCAAACTCCATAGGTTGCCTCAAGACCTATCAACCCTTATCCAAAGGTCAGTAAAGAAGGCAATGAAGGATGTGTTTGACAGCTTGAATAAGTTATCCTCTTGAGTGGATGTAGTTAAGGGAGAGGTATCATCTCTTCGAGCTAGTGTGAGAGAGCTGCAGAGTTGGGCACCTATGGCCGACCTTGACATGAGCTTCCTTACCAATGCACTGGTTGTCCCACCTACTGCTAGAGGACCTATCGATGACCTGCTTGCGGGATTAGATAAGGAAGATGTGGCTTAGAATGGAGGTGATGGTGGTGAGAATGAAGAGGCGGATGATGATGCCGAAGAGTAGCCAATTCAGAGAGCTCTTACCCATCCTTATTCTTACTTTGTACATGGGGGATAATGTAAATTCTTAGTTGGGGGAGGGGGTGTTCTCTCTTTTGTTCTTTGGTTGGGTATTGTCTCTTGTTTCCCTTGTGGGGCTCAATTTATTATTTTTTTGATGTGTTTGAGTTTCCTAGTTGAATGAATGCCTTTTTTAGGCTTGTCTTGAAACAAAAATTTTGAGTTGACAATGTGAGTTGCCATTGATGGGTCTGTTTTACTTTGCCAAATGTTTCATGACCCATGTTTTATAATCTTATTTGTTCTTATTAAATAGCAAATAAACTCCAAGAGTTTTCTTTATACTATGGTTCTTTCCCAAGAGAGCAAAAATTTTCCTTCATTTCTTTTGTTGTGGAACCGGGTGGCATTTCACTATGATAGATTGAGAGATGAATTTCTTAAGGTAAAATTCCAAGTCCAGTGTCTTTTTGAATCTTTTATTGCACTTGTTTTAAGAGGTACCACCAGACATTTTTTATTGGCATTGGAAATGAGTTTTGAGATAAAACGGGCACTTGAAATTGCAAATGAGCATTCTCTTGTCATGGGTTGCACATTCCTTGTTTTAGTTTTTGATTCACAAGATATCTTTTCAAAAGTCATACTCTTTATGTGATCTTGAAAATTTGCAAACACCTTGTATTGTGATCCCTTGTGTGGTGAGGTCTTTAGCTGAATTCTCGAGTGCACATAATTGTCTAGAACATGCCCTAAGTGTATCTCAAGGAAGAATTCTAGATGTGGGTACACTTAGGACATGATCTTAGGCTTTCTTTGGATAGTCACTTCACCTAAAATTACCACCTTGAACATCATTCTTTTTTAGCTAATGCATGAGTCTTTGACCCTTTTCATTTGAAGTCGCATTACAAGCTTATTACCCTTTTGTAGTCCCTCTCTTGGCACCCATTCTCCCTAGTTGCTAGTGGTGAAAGAATGAAAAAATGGGGATTGAAGCCCAAAAGTTGGGGAGAGATAAGGAAATGACTTGACATGAGGCAAAATCCTAAGTTTGGGGGTTTATAAAAAAGGAAGGGAGGGGGAATATGTGAGCTTCAATGTGAAGTAGCACCAAATTATGAATGGAATGAATGAAAAGGGTTGGTTAAAACCTCCTATCACTAGAAGAAAAAGAATAGTTAAAAGGTGCTATCTTTTGCTTAGAAGAGGCTAATTATGGAATCCAAGGTGTTATAAGGGTGGCTCTTGATGAAAAATGAAGATGCTGAACAAAGAGAGATAATGTGGAGTGATCACTATAATGAAGAGGGATGTGTGCATATGTTCACAAAAGGATTTAGGGAGGTTTTAGTCAATAGAAATAAAGAAAATTTTTATCTTATCCTTACCCCAAGCCTTCATTATGACCCTCAAGACCTTAGTGCTTCTGAGTGTAGCAACTTTACATTAGTGCCGAGTTACACAAAGGGCATGGGTTAATTTGAATGCACTTGAATTTCTTCGTGTGAGTGAGCGTATTAATTTTATTCTATAATCCCTATGTATGTGAAATGCATGAAATTGAATGGGATTCGCTCTTTGTCTGAGTGGAATTACTTCATTGGGGTATATGCTAATGTGTGTTTCCAATTGAGAAGTGTGAATGGGACAAGTGTGCTGTGACCGTGAAGGAAAACCTTGAATGTGGATTGTCAATGACTTGAGATTCTATTTTATTTTGTTTTGATAATCTATGCCCAATTTTTTGAATGAAAGGGTGGAGTAGTAATGCATAGCGGGTCAGATTATTCCTTGGTACTTGAAGTTAAGTCCAGGCAGGATGAAGATCCCATCTTACTCAAGCTTAAGGAAGCAGTTCTCAGAAAAGAAATAGAAGAATTCTCCAAAGAGGGAGATGGTGTGCTACGTTACCAGGGCAGATTGTGTGTACCGAATGTGGGTGAGTTGAGATAGCAGATACTGACTGAAGCACACAACTTAAAATACTCCATTCACCCTAGAGCTACTAAAATGTACCCGCGATCTACGGGATATTTACTGGTGGAACGGCATGAAAAGAGGAATCACTGAATTCATAGCCAAGTACCCGAACTACCAGCAAGTCAAGGTAAAGAATCAAAGACTAGGAGGCATGACTCAGGATATCAGCATACCCACATGGAAGTGGGAAGAAGTAAACATGGACTTCATTACGGGGTCTACCCCAGACTCGTTGGCAGCATGACTCAATCTGGGTAGTAGTAAACTGGATGACTAAGTCAGCACACTTCCTCCCAATCAAAACAACAGATTCAGTTGAGGACTATGCTAGGCTTTATATCCGAGAGTTATTCAAATTTCATGGGGTGCCCTTATCCATCATTTTAGATAGAGGTACTCAATTCACCTCTTACTTCTGGATGTCTTTTCAGAAAGGACTTGGTACCCAGGTCAAGCTCAGCACAGGCTTTCACCCGCAGATAGATGGACAAGTTGAGCAGAATATTAAGACCCTAGAAGATATGTTGAGGGCATGCGTGATTGATTTCAAGGGCAGTTGGGATGATCACTTGCCTCCTATCGATTTCGCGTACAACAACAGCTACCACTGCAGTATCTAGATGGCCCGATTTAAGGCATTGTATGGTAGGAGATGCAGATCTCCTATTGGGTGGTTTGAAGTGGGTAAAGCTGCTATAATCAGGCCAGAATCAGTTCATGAAGCTATGTAGAAGGTACAGCTCATCAATGAAAGACTTAAAGCAGCTCAGAGCTGTCAGAAAACTTATGCTGATGTGAGGAGAAGAGAATTGGAGTTTTCTGTGGATGATTGGGTCTATATGAAAATCTCACCCATGAAAGGGGTGATGAGGTTTGGGAAGAAGGGAAAGCTCAGTCCGATAAATGTGGGACCCTATAGAATTCTGAGGAGAATTGGTAAGGTAGCTTATGTGTTGGAGTTACCTATAAAGTTGGCATTCGTACACCCCGTATTTCATGCGTCACTTTTGAAGAAGTGTATCGGAGATCCAACTTCAGTTGTGCCATTGGACATTGTCGAAATAAAGGATTGTCTCTCATGTAAGGAGGTCCTAGTACAGATCCTTGACCGTCAAGTTTGTAAGCTAAGGAACAAGGAAATAGCTTCAGTCAAGGTCTTATGGAGAAATTAGCAAGTTGAGGAAGCTATGTGGGAGACTGATGCAGATATGATGGCCAAATACCCACACTTGTTCTCTACTGGCTATGTTACAGCATAAAATGTATGTTTTTCCTTAGAAACAAATTTAGTTGTTGGGTTCAATTCACGTGCTTAAGTTTCCTTTATAGTTTTGGATGTATGTATGAAAAGTGAATTCAGTTCAATTATATATTTTAAAACGGAGGTAGTCATTCTGTAAGTTTTGGAGCTAAATGAGCAGTATTTGAAAATTTATGATTGTTATTCTCTGCTTTCCTGTGTGATTTCCAACATTCAAGGACGAATGTTCCCAAGAGGGAGATATTGTAATGCACCAAAAACTAAAAGTTTAGACCCGGGATTCAAAAAGGGAAAATTTGCAGAAAACTAGAAAATCTGGTACCATTCACATAACGGGTCGTTAAGTGACCCATTAGAGGTTCCCACGAGTCGTGAGGTGACTCGTGGGGAGGCCAGGTGAGGAAGTTTTATGTTTTGGGAAAAGGATGCCCAACAAATGACCTAACAAGTCGTGGTCAGTCCCCACGATTCGTTAGGTCAGTCATGGGGAGGGGCAAATGGAAGTATAGAGAGGTGGAGGCAGTGTACTTGACGAAAGGACCCCATGAATCGTGGTCAGTCACCACGAGTCTTGAGGTGAGTCGTGATCAGCTGGAGGAGTATTTTTTGAGAGTGAGGTAGTGTACCTAACAAATGGTAACCAGAATCATGGTTACCAACAACAAGTCGTGAAGTCATTCTTTACCAGCCCCAGATGACTGATAGACAATGTACTTAATGGGCGATGCCACGAGTCGTGGCCCAGGGTAATGAGTCATTATGTCCCTCGTTAGAACCATCTGAAAGTTTTTCCCTACGATTTTCCAAGGGTTGTTTAGTAATTTCCTACTCTCCTAAAATTTAAAATACATCATTTTAGATGTAATTTCAGAGCTATTAGTGGGAATGAACGTCCTCTCCCCTCAGTCCCCATGTACATTCTCAGAAAACATCGAAGAGTTTCTCTGATTAACTTTCAAATGGAGCCATTTGAATGCTGGAGTGATAACTGTTATTGTAGGAAAACTCAATGAGAGGAAAGTGATCATTCCCAACTACCCTTGAAGTCAATCACGCACGCTATCAACATGTCCTCAAAAAGTCTAAATGGTCCGCTCGGCCTGGCCATCTGTCAGCGGGTGAAACGTTGTGCTAAACATTACATGAGTACTAAGGCCTCTTTGAAATGACCTCCAAAACTGGGAGATGAACTGAGTATCTCTATCTAATATGATTGACAAAGGAACTCTATGCAACCCAACCAACTCCGAAATGTAGAGTCTAGCATAATTCTCGACTGAATTTGTAGTTTTGATCGGTATGAAATAGGTTGATTTGGACAATATATCCACAATCACCCATATGGATTCATACTATCTGCGTGCACGAGGAAAACCTATAATGAAGTCCATATTGATCTTTTCCCATTTCCAAGTAGGAATGCTGATGTCCTAAATCATACCTCTAGGTCTCTGATGCTCAACCTTCACTTGTTGGCGATCCAGACACTTAGCCACAAACTCTGCTATGTCCTTCTTCATGCCATTCCATCAATAGAATTTTCGAAGACCACGGTACATCTTAGTGTTATCTGGATGGATAGAGTACTGAGAGACATATGTCTCGCTCAACATTTTCTCTCTCAAGTCATCCACAGCCGAAACACAAAATCAGCCCTGATATTGGAGTACACCATCTCCCCCTTGGGAGAAAACCTCTACCTTCTAATTTTGATAGCTTCCTTTAGTTTCACCAAGATAGAATCCTCATCTTTCCTTGCTTTAACCTCCAACACCAATGAAGATTCCGGCCCATTTTGAACAATAAAACCACCATCCAATGAATCTGTAAGGCGAACCCCTAAACGAGCAAGACTAAGGACGTCCTTCACCAACTCTTTTCTCCAATTTTCGACATGAGACACACTCTTTATGGATAGCCTACTAAGAGCATCCGCCACTATATTGGCCTTGCCCGGATGATAAAGAACACTCATATTGTAATCTTTGAGAAGCTATAGCCATCTTCATTGCCGCAAATTCAGGTTCTTTTGAGTAAACACGTACTGAAGGATCTTGGGGTCCATGGACACATCCCCATGCACCCCATACAAATAGTGCCTCAAAATCTTCAAGGAAAACATGACAGCTGTCAACTTTAGGTCATGCGTCGGATAATTATTCTCATGAATCTTAAGTTGTCTAGAGCAATACACAATTAAATTACCATACTGAATCAACACACAACCAAGACAAACCTTATAGGCATAACTATATACAACAAAACCATTTGTGCTTTCTAGTAGGGTCAATACTGGGATTGAAGTGAGTCGAGTCTTTAATTCATGAAAACTCTTCTCACAAGCCTCCTTCCACTGAAATTTGACCTTTTTCTAGGTCAACTTAGTCAATGGTATTACAATGGCTGAAAATCCCTCTACGAACCTCCTATATTAACTAGCTAAACCCAAAAAGCTCCTAATATCTATAGGGCTGAAAGGTCTAGGCCAATTCTTCACCGCCTCTATCTTTTGACTCCACCTGTAAACCCTCACTAGACACCACATGACCCAAGAATGCAACTGAGTTCATCCAAAATTTACAATTGCCGAGTTTAGCATACAGTTGGCAATCCTTCAGAGTTTACAACACAATTCTCACATGAGCGGCATGCTACTCCTTGCTCCGAGAATATATATGAATATCATCTATGAAGACAATCACAAATATATCCAAATACTGTTTGAACACCCTGTTCATTGACGATTTGATAATTTACCCACTCATTAGGCTCTTAAACATAAATTTTAGTTTAGTTTTCTAGTCTTTTAGTTAGATATTTTTCCATTTTTTCCTTTGGATGTGCACGTATCTGATTTGAAGAGAAGGAGCATGAAATGGAGTAAAAAGGATGTGATTCAGGTCAAAATCTGTGATCCACTAGAGGACACCAGTGAAACACCGATCAATTATAGGCACCCACTGACTTGATGAACAATTGCAACCGGCGGCTCACGGACAGCAATTAGTGAGCCGCCGGTTCTATTGTCGAAAGGAGCTGGATTTTGCTGGACAAATGATGAAAGAAATTGTTGGCTCAGAAATGGCATTCGGAAAACCGATGAAGGGCTCTGGAAGTTCACTGGATCTCAACGAAAAGCAATTGGCCGCTCGCGGATAGCAACCGGTGAACCGCTGGTTCCATCGCAAGTGAAAAATGCTTTAGAAAGGCAAAAATGTCTAGCCTTTAAAAAGAATAGAATGTTATGATCTACTATTGTATATATTCTAGAAAAAGTACTCTGAATATATCATTGAATATTTTCTTTACATTTTGAGAGAGAAAGAACTCCATTGGAGAAGAGAAGAAAATATTTGAATATTGTTTTTTCATCTTCATCTTCTTCAGAAAGGTATAACCACCATTATAGAGTTATTTTGAGCTTGATATTGCTTACTCCTAATGATGAAATTATTTAGTTTATTAATGAATATGCTCGTGTATTTCTCAATTATGAGTAGCAAAATATATAGCTAGAGGTGTGTGATGATTGGTGTTCAATTTGAATAGATATTGCTAGATTTGTCTTCTAATTAATTAATTAGTGTAAATCTATTTAATTCTCCTCAAACTATAAATTGCTCATTGTTGCAAATATTGGTATTGTTTTCTTGCTTGATTTTAGCTTTAAAAAGAAAAGTTAAGTAATGGGGGAGAATCTAATAGTTGATTGGGATTTGATTATGTGGGGTTGGGGTAGAAGTAGAAAAAACCCATGATCATAATCTCTTTAGAGGTTGATGGCTAGAAATAGCTCAGCCCTAATCCAACCATATCGGAAAAGTTGAATTGTACCTTGAGATTCGAAAGGACTCGAGGATAAGGAGCCCAAGTGGTCGAAAAACATCGGGCTCCATCTTTTTCCGAGGTTATTTACACATATTAGTAATAACTTGAATATTTAGTAAATCTTGATTTGACTGACATCCCATCTACACCACACCTCTAGCCCTTGTTCATTATTGTTTCTCAATTTTGGTTATCTTGCTCTCTTAATTAGTTGATTTTACAATCCACAATATTATTGCCTCCACTTCCCTTAAAATTTACTTTTAAATTTTCATTGCTTGGATGTGAATCAATTCAATTCATTAAACAAGGCTTGTGTAAATCATTCTCTATTCCTTGTGGGATTTGACCCCGACACCCGTCGGGTTATTTGTTTTGATATAAATATCTTACATTTCTTTTAAATGAGGAGTGTAGTTTGAGAGTTATCAAAAATGGCGTCATTTCTGGGGACTAGCACTTAATATCCTTGAGTTGTTTGTTAATTTGAGTTGATCTTGCATCTTAAGTAGTATAACATTGTTATTGCTATTGGCCATCTAGGGTGAATTCATATGAGCCAACGTTCGCCAAGCAGGACATAGATCGATGGAAGGAAATATGAAACATGAAGAGGATAAGCCCGTCACGCTTGAGATTACAGGTGCCATTCTCCTACTAGCTACTGTAGGGAATGTGGTGTTTCACATCACTTGTACGATGTTGCACCTGTTGTAAATGAAAGGGCTCTTCGGGGGTAAACTGAGTTAGAATGCAAATTGTCATTTGAGAAACTTCCTTTAGATTTTCCATCCTTTTAACATAACGAATATAATCCAAGAGTCTATCAAGTTGTGGCTCTTTTCTTTCTCCCTAATGGGAGAAGCAACTATGTGGTTGGAGGAGATGCCTCCGAGATGCATCGCCTCGTGGAAAGAGTTGACAAAAGCATTTTTGGATCGCTTTTTCCCTTCCTAAAGGATTTGTAGCTAAGGGATGATATTACAAACTTTAGGCATGAGCCTGGTGAACTTTTGCATGTAGCATGGCTGAGGTTCAAGAAGAAAGTGTCTCTTTTCCCTAACCATGGTATTCCCGATGGAGTGCTACTTCAAAGATTTTATCGAGCCCTAGACTCCATCAATAAATCAGTTGCCAATAATCTAGATGGGAAATCAATCTGTGGCCAGACGTATGGTCTAGCTAAAGCCCTCTTAGACAGGATAACGGACGAACAGGGCATGGCATACAAGGGAGATGAATGTATCTTCACATGATGCTAGTTCTAGCTTGCTAACAGCTGAAATGAGGAAAAGAGATGAAGAGCAAGATGAAAATCTTGCTAATGATGACTCAACAGAAGTTACTGACTAAGCGTGTGATGGGAGTCGGGCCTAATGTTGTGAATGTTGTGGGAATGCAAGGTTCAATGCATTTTGAGGGAGATTCTTCGCCACCAAGGTACAAGGAGGAGTGCCAATATATGGAAAATAAAATAGGGGGTTCTCGACCCGGGTACAAAGGGACTAATCAAGCCCTTGGTGCCCAAAGGAAGAGAACTGAGGTTGGAGGAACCATGATGCACAAGGGTGGTCTGATCAAAATGAGAGATGGGGCAATAGAGAACAAAACCATGAGGGGGACCGCTATCATAACAGCTCAAATCCATATTTTCCTCCTTGTAACGCTGAGAATGACCAATCCCAACTAGGTGTGAGTGATGTAGGGAATCCAAAATTGAATAAATGTTGGCAAGGGTTCTCAAGAAAGTTGAATGAACGGACAGTAGGGTCAAAGAAATTAAAGTGGAGGTGCCTAACCTTGCCGAAATAGTAAGTTCACACTCGACCTCTATCAAGCATTTAGAGACCCAAATGAACCACTTATCTTCTCAAATGAACCCCCGGATGAAGGGAACACTCCCTAGATATACAATGCCAAATCCCAAAAAGGATAATCAATGCATGACTATTGTCACTAGGAGTGGTAAGATGCTTAGTGATGCGGGCGTTAAGCCCAAGGAAGTTTTGGCCCCAAAGGCAAGTGATGTGAAAGAATCAGATTAGGTGCCAAAAGCACCTAATGGTTGTGACAATGTTGTGGAAAAGGTGAGGGAGATGTTGATGAGACTCCCTCAAATGATGAGGAGGGAGATGCGGGCATGAAGGCCTCAAGTGAGAAAGAACAAGAACCAAGAGTTCCACCTCCTTATCCACAACGTTTAGCCATGAAGAAAAAGGATGATCAATTCAACAACTTTATCTACATATTCAACAAATTGTCCATAAATATACTGTTGGTGGATGCTTTACTTCAAATGCCCAGATATGCAAAGTTTATGAAAGAGCTGCTGAAGGAGAAGAAGAAGGTTGTAGATGTGGACACTAGAGAGACAACACATCATTTTAGTGCTATGATGATGAGCAACATTGCCCCAAAATGGGAGGATCAAGGAGCCTTCACTATCCCTTGAACTATTGGGTTGTGTGTGTTCAATAAAGCCCTTTGTGATCTTGGGGAGAGTATAAATTTGATTCCCCTCATAATCTTCAAGAAGTTGGGGCTTGGCAACACCAAACGTACCTCAATAAGATTGTTAATGGCTGATCGATCTATCAAGAAACCGATGGATATTTTGGAGGTTGTATTGGTGAGGGTGGATAAGTATATTCTACTATCTGACTTTGTGGTTCTAGATTGTGAAATGGATGTGGAAGTCCTAATCATCTTAGGGAGACCATTGCCCGCCACGGGCAGAGCCTTGGTAGATGTAAAGCTAGGTGAGCTCAAGTTCTGTGTGGGAGGTAAAGAGGTTACCTTCAAAGTATGCCAAACTTCTGAACCTCCAAACGAATGCAGGGTGATTGGAGTATTGAAAGATGAGAGAAAAAATGGAAATAAAGTGACCTATAGGCATAGCTGAACTACCCTTCCATTTTAGGATATGTTCACCCAAAAATCAAAACTCTGCCATATGGGTGCTAAAATTGACCGAGGCATAAAAAGCATGCAACCAAACCATACCAAATATAACATCAAAGTCGATCATATCTAACTCTACTAAGTCGGCTAAATTGACTTTTTGAAGAATTATGATAAGGCAATTTTTGTATACCCGTCAAGCTCACCGACAGAAGTACATACTGAGAAGGGTTCTAAAAGGACTTCAATACTGACTCTGAAACTAGCAGCAACATAAGGAGTCACGAAGGATAATGTAGCCCCTGGACCTAACAATGCATGCACATCAAAATGGAATACTCGTAACATACCAATAACCACATTGGGTGAGCACTCCTACTCCTGATGAGATAAAAGTGCGTAAAACCTGTCCTGGCACTATTCGCTTGCTGCACTAGAAGAGGCGCCCTGCTGAGATGGGCGAGTTGTTGGAGCTGCTGAAGTGGTGGCTGGGGCAGGGCCTCTACCATCACTATGTCTAGTTGAAGCATGTTCAAACCCAACTACACGCAAGTGCACATGGTCGTACAAATAGTAAAGTGGCTTTATTTAAAGCCAAGTATCGATCCCACAGGGACTGTAATATGGCAGTAATTATCCTAATTGTTAGAAAACAATTTCGTTATACAAGTAGACAACCAAACAAATAATGCTTTTGAGTCAAGATTAATAGTTAATGTGAACCTAAGTGAATATTGTAAGTTAAAGTCTGAACAATATCAATGAACAAGCTGAGGTTAAGGCAAACATGCAGGGATATAATTTATTAATTAAAATCAGTCAATCTTCTCGTTGGTTGATAGTCAGGAATTAATAACCCATGGATTGGATCTTTCGACTCCTCACAAATTAAAGAATCACGAGACTTACATTACACATTTCGGTGATGCAAAAACCCCATGTTCTAGCTATACATAACACATTCCATAAATGAACAAATATGACATTACAGATATATTTCTATTCTGAACGTAAATCTTCCCTTAATTTCACAACCAAGAAAAGATTATATTCCACCAATTCACATCTATCCAATTAGTCTCCCTTTCGGAATCGAAATTGGAATTCTAGAATATACATTAACATTGGCCAAACATTAACGTAGTAA